>MU270061.1:372095-404043 GCA_021432635.1 Thozetella sp. PMI_491 | reverse complement strand
CGACGTCTGAAAGGGCTGCTATACATATCTACTAGTACATGGCTAAAATTGGCTCTGCTCTCCTGAAGCCCTTAAGTAATCTATTTCCCCCTTCTGTCATTCCTCTTCTGCCTCTCGCGCTGCGGATTCTCGTGGTTAGTAATTTAGCAAGCTAGCTTGAAGGCCATTCTTCAAGTGTCCAACATCCTATCTTCGGCAGTTGAAGCGTGCCTGCTATTTTGATACGAGTTGATTGGAAGGATTACGTTCAGGAGGGAGGTGTGGGGTTGTTTCGTTCCGTAGTTGTCCCACTCTGTGGTGGCGCTGCGTCCAGTCTGCCAGTTGCCATCGCGAACCTTACGGCAGCTCTGACTGCTTCCATGTTTGGTGCCCATTTTTCGGTATCCGACGGCGATTTCCCTCCCAGATAGAAAGAGAGATTGCTCCTGTGCGTGTCTGTGCATCTAAGCAACCCTGCTCTATGAGCTGTCCATTGCGTGCACCGGAACAGAAAATGCTCTATCGTTTCTCTTGCTCGCCCGCAGGCGCACTGGTCTGAAGCTGCGGCTTTGATCTGATGGAGGTATGTTTCCGTTTCTTTTCAGCGCCTTAATTGAATCATAGATGTGCCGTATATGTTGTTGTCCAGACTGCTTGTCGACCATCGGCCTCTGGGCGCTGCCGAAGACTGTGGATCGGCCCACCCTCCGGCTCGCCCTGGCGCGGGTGGCGCGCCAGATCGATTGGGTGGGCGCCGGGCTAGCTTCGACTTTTATGTCGCTGATGTCCTACCTCATGGCGTAAGTCCCCGTGCTTTGCCCTAGGATGCTCTCCACGAATAATGGAGACATGTCTTCATCGCAAAAGTCGCCGGTTTTTTTTAGAGGCTATTCTGGCTGATTGAATGCGAGCTTTTATGCTATGGTCTGTTCTTCTGGAAGCGGCTACGTATGCTCTTTCCCGGTAAGCGGGCACCAGATACACCTGAAGGTAGGACCTGGCTTGACTGTTAGCCTATGAATCCGGCCACTCACAATACTAATCTCAGTGCCTTCTTAAGGATCGGGGAGGTATTATGTGGCATTCCTCTTGTAGCTGCTCTATTGGGCTCTCATGTATCGACTCGCATCATGAACTTGACGACAATAGCTATAATATCCTCCTCGCGATAAGGCTTACTAACAACCTCATCAAAACCGCACTCATGAGCCTGTCGGATCTGCTCAGCACGTGCATTACCCGTGACCGCAATGACGGGTATATGACTAGCGAAGATCCCTTCATCCTGAAACCGCCTAACATACCGAACAAACTCTTTGCCATCCATGACCGGCATCTCGATGTCTGCCAGTACGACATCAAGCTTCGTCGCGGCGGAGCGGCCCTCCGCTGAAGGGCACTGTCGCCATGTCGACTTGTTGATCTCGGCAAGGGCCTCCGCACCGTGGTTGGTGACGCTGGTGGTCCAGCCCTGCTTCTGGATGAGCTTGGCCAGGATCTTTTGGTTGATCGGATTGTCCTCTACGATGAGGACGTGGATGTCCGACGGCCAAGAGGGAGTCTGTGGTGCGGGACGGGGGACCTTGGAGGGAAATAGTATCGGCGTCAGTGGTTCGGCAGATATTCGCGGTTTTAGGACCGGTCTTTGCGGGAGATATGTGTTCGAGGGAGCACTGGGTTCCAGAGTCTCACTCCTCACGGGCCGACGTCCCTTGACATAGAAGTCGAATGTGCTGCCATAGCCGAGCTCGGACGAGATGCCGATGCGACCTCCATGTAACTCCGCGAGTTCTCTGCTGATGAAGAGTCCCAAACCAGACCCTCCATACTGCACGTGTGTTCGCGGGGAAGCCTGCGCAAACCGATTGAAAAGCAGATCTGTTTCATCGCGACTCATCCCGGGGCCCGTATCCTGAACCGAAAAATGCAAAAACACAACCTCTCCCGTCCCCCAGTCGGGGTGAACCGTCGGGTCAGCAGGAGGACGACCACTAGGCACATAGCGTACTCCGTCCTTAGAGCTGACTGGCTCCGTCTGGTATGCCCCGATTACGACACGTAAGCCTCGCAGCGATTCTCCTTTCATGAATTTGACCGCGTTGGCGATGAGGTTGATCAGAATTTGCAAGAGCCGACGCGAATCGACTAACAAAGTTGCTATACTTAGCGCTGTGTAAGAATCTGTGAGTTCTGTCTTAGTTTTGATGCCGGAAGCCCGGATTTCGGTGTCAAACACTCCCAGGACTTCTCTAACTACGTCCAAAGGGCGCGTTTCGACAGGCGTGATGCTCAACAAGTTGGAGTCCAATTTGGACAGCGTCAGTACGTCATCGATAATTCGTTTCTGGTGCCATCCACAGAACACAATCGTCCGAGATGCTTCTATACAGCCTTGCAGGATCATTGACCGTTCGGTGTTGGGCGTAGTTTGTGCCAGGGTTGGAAGTGTCTCGACGAGCTCGGAAGCGCAGTGCAGTATTGCATTCAAAGGATTGCGCATCTCATGGGACGTGATGTCAAGGAAGTTCTCCTGTTGTCGCTTTAGCTCGAGCACCTCGCTCAAGCGTTGCGACTGCATCTGATCAACCCACTTGAAGCTCGAGACGTCGGTGACGCATCCTAGAATCGCAATCAACTCCCCTTGCTCGGAGACCTCGGCATACGCAGAGGCAACCCCCCAGGTCCGATCCAGCAAAATCGAGTCGTCGCTGAGGTTGGCGGGCTTCCAAGGTTTCTTGTATTGGACTTCAAACGTCTGCGGCCCTTCCAGATTGACAATCTTGTCCCAGTAGCTTTTGATTTCTAAAGCATTATCTGGGTGGAGATCGTGCACCCAGGACATGGCAGACATGTCATTCCGGTCGTGGCCACTTAACTCGAGCCACGATTCGTTGCAGAAGGTAATATTACCCAGCGGGTCGAAGTTGAAGATACCAACCCTGGCATTCTCGGCAAATTTCTTGAACTTGAGCTCGCTGTCATACGTCGCTTGCTTGCGGAGCTGTTCCTTTTCCTTCTCGACCATCTTGACAAAGGTAATTGCGCTTTCGACTTGCCGGACGAGCAGGTTGATGAAGAGCCTATAGTCCTCGTCGAAGGGAATTCTCGGGCTGATGCCCAGAAGCAGGAGAGCCTCGACGTCGTCCTCTACGCTCGAAGTAAGCGGGCAGATAATACACGCTCTTGGAACATCGGCTATCCCCGAAGCTTCAAGCTTACGAAGCATGGACGGCGAGAGGGATCCATCCGAGGTGTTGAGAAGAATTGGTGAGCCACTCTCATGGGCGCGTCGAAGGGGGGCAACTGTGTCGTCGTCCTCTTCAGAGCCATAAATATCCAACTTCTGTGGGAAGCCACTCGCTTCTATCTCGGAACCAGCAGCACCTTCCAGACTGTATTGCAGGCCAGAAGCCGGCTGAGGGTGGTTCAAATGGTATAACACTGCAAAGTGTATATCGCTCGGTTGGCCACCCAAAGTCTCCAGCAGCCGACGCCAGAGGTCCCGCAGGTTGGTCTCAGAAGATATGCGCTCGCTCAGCTTTAGTAGCATATGCATTCTTCGTTCTGACACGGTCTGCTTCGTGACTTCCGTGACTGGCTCATAGAATCCGACTACCGACCCGTCGTAATCGATTAGCGGCAATACTCGCATGTTGAAGAAGCCTTCCTCGAGATAACCACTTCGGTGGATGAAGAGCTGGGTGTTGTCCTGCGAGAAGGCCTTGCCATCCAGGAACATCTGGTCGAACAGCGGATCGTACTGGTCCCAAACCTCTCTCCAGTGCACTCTTGCCGATCCACCCATCATTGCCGGGTGCTTGTTCCCTGCGAGGGCTACGTAGGCCTCATTGTAGATTAGGAGCAGGTCCCGTCCCCAAAAGACGGTGGCGGGATCGGGATTGGCAAACGTCATTTCGCAGGCCTGCTTCAGCAGCCTGGGCCAGGTCTTGGTAGGCCCAAGCGACGTGGATGTCCAGTCGAACTCTCGAATCCACGAAATAAAGGCCGAATCCCCCAGCCCTGCCGGTGGCCATACCTCTTCCGCTGCAGCACCGTGGCTGACTGCTAGTCGAGAAAGCTTGGCATCCGCACCTGGACCGGACGACAACAGTGACAAGCTCTCGGGTAGAGGCTCCTGCGGCGCATCCAGCCGCGGCAGAGAATCGTTGCTACCATCTGCAGGGTCGTGGAAGCTGCAGAAGTCGCAGTGAGCGAGCTCGATGCCACTTATGACGGCCCAGCCATCAGGCAACAAAACTACCGTCCAGAGGGTACCAAAGAAAGTTTTGGAAACTCCGCGACCACCAATTTTTGCGTGGTTGATGACCCAATTCGCGAGTGCCTCCTCTTCGTTTCCTGCTTCCGTGCCTGTCCGTGAAAAGGCGCGGAGAACATGGCCGTGTATCTGGGTTGATCTAAGCAATGCAGAATTGCAGAACGCCAATGAACCAGTCAGGTGAGGAGCTATGCTGGTCACTTTTTTTAAATCTAGTACGAAATTCAACCTCGGGTCGGAATTAAGCAAATCGACGGAACCGATGGTGGTGAACTGCGAGGGGAACCGACCCATGGACAAGCTCGGGCCGGGCGCGACGAAGGACGCATCATATGGTTCGCTCATGGTGAGAGCCGCAAAGCCCGCAGCAAGCTCTGAAAGCAGTAAGGATCGACGCGACGTCCCTCATCCGCTTCGATGGAGTTGCATCCCCTCGCTGGGCGTTTGTGTGAGGAAAGTCGCCAGAATTTGGAGTCACGTGATGGGGCTGAATTTATGACATCATTAGGCGGCAGATTCCGTGACCGCCTAGTTCAGGATAGTGAAATATGGGAAGTCGCGTCGCCTATCTTTACAAGAAGACTGCAACAATCGGCGGCGGATGAAGAAATGGCAAGATAATAATTTCTCGATGGAAAAACCAGGTGCGATACGAGTTGCCGCGCCAGAAGAACATATATGTATAGATCAGGAGATAACTACAGCCCACGGCGATGGCGCTTCACGTGGCATCAGCTTGCAAATAGCAGGACGGGCAGAGGCTTGCTCCGGAGCCATGTGGCGCCCGGGACCTATACGTACATCGACTGGATCTTAGAGTCTAGACAAATGCAAATGGTTCGAGGGCCCACTTCTTATGGCATGATGTGCAACAGAGAGTTTCGGACGCGGAGACTGAGCATAATCGGATTTATCTACCGACGTTTAATATTGAGCATACAAAGCCTTTGATGGTGGCGACAGCCTGCCTTACCATTCGAATCACGATCATAAAGCCAGCTCAGCCAAGGGCCACAACCTGACGGCCCAGTCAAAGCCTATCACGACTCTCTGTCGGTAGGCTTTTCCTTCCCAGCAACGCACTTGTTATATATTCTAGCAGGTCGGATTTATTCCAGAGGGAGGTTCCCAGAGCTCCATGTAGCTCATTCTTACAGTGGCCGGGTTTTCATCCACAAATCTCTACTGCAAGTATGAAGGTCTATTTGATGCCATAGATAAGGGTTGTAGATTTTACTAATCATAGGCTATTATGCCCGCTTTGCCACCACATGTGACAGAAGTTGCCGTTTGCCAGCGTTGGCGTTTTATGAGGATAAATATTGACTTTCGCCGCCCAGCCTTCCTTTCTCAACCATATTCGTCTAATACACCTCGTCGTCATATTGTTGGGTGTATCAGCAGTATGAGAGACCATTCGTTACAATATAAAGAGGTAACAGGGCGATTTTGGACGCTATAATGGAGATTGCTAAAGTTCGGCAGCGAACCACAGTATGAACGTCAACTCCGAAAAATGGGACTTCCGCAAGCACGTCCGCGTCCCAATCATCTGGACTGGCGCAACTGGGAGGCGGGAGACGACGCTACGCTATCACGCAAACACGACACGACAGCACAACTCGACCGCTCCCGTATTGCAGCCTAGCAAGCTGATCCAACATCGAATCGCGTCGCGAAAGAGGACGACATACTCGCAGCGGCAAGCGAGAAAACAAAGGCAGAGGTGCAGTAAGGCCAACGACTCAAAGTCTCCCCGTCGTTATAGCTCGGGGGCTGGGCTAACAGCATGCACGCAGTGACCTCCGGTGTTCTCCGTTCCAGAAGACAATGGCTCACCGCTGACGGTCCCGCCCGACTACTAGCTCCACCGTTATCGACCGATCCCTGGCCGCAAGATTCCCCGTTCGCAACACTAGCGGCTCCACAACACCCGAAAGCGTGTCCTCGTTCCAACACGCTCACAGTTCCGAACCGACTGGAGGGTGTTGTCATATTTCTACTGTTATACCGTTCCATTGGGTATTAACCCGCCACAGCCTTATCACACGGGCGACCCAGCTCACCGTCCTGCGCTGTATAGCGTCTCGACTTGCGCGGTACAGCCCAACGAGGCTGCCCTGTTGCCTGTTGCTGTGACCGGCGCTCGTCCCGTGAGTACCCGAGCTGCCACAGGCAGGCCTCCCTCAGGGTTTGCCGCTTTCCCTGATACTATTCTATTCTTCAACGCAGACCTGGTGCAAAGGCGGATCAACTGCTACAGAGGGGCGATAGCCTTCGTCGACAACTTCACGGCCTAGGTCACCAGGCTTGTCGCTAGGCTCCAAAGAATTTTAACCACCGTCAATAACGACGTTAGAGAAGGCCAGTACTTTACAAAGAAAACTTCCAAGGATCCACAGTGCTGTAAAAGAAATGTGCAGGAATAGCGCATCCTCCACTATGTTTCACTACATTAGCTAGCATGCTTCATGCAAGGGTGCCACCTGTACAACTCACATTGGGCCCATTACTTGCACCAATCCGCTTCGCAGCTTCCGTCGGGCTTGAGCACGCTGCCGCATTTGGGGCACCGTTCCTTGCCCTCCTCAAACTCTTCGTCTATCCGGTAGTTGTTTGTGGTAAAGGTTATCGGAATTAGTGGACGATAAGTTGTGTCTCCGGCTAAGTTATGACCCTTTATGTACCAGGATAGTGCGAAGAAGCTGGTTTCGGTGAGTGGTGGAGTTAGTAGTTGGAGGGTCGAGCCTAGATGTCTAGTGAGCTCTCTTTGCGTGGGTGGCAGCTCCATGGGTGACCCGACCTCGTTCGGCATCTCCGAAATAGGGGTTGCAGCGGATCAGCATATTTGATTATCATGTTAAATACGGGGCTACGGGGTTAAAAAGTTGGCGAGTTTGCCACTCTAATCTTTACAATTAAGGGCTATAAATAAATGGGGACGAGATATGATGTAAACAAGTGGGAGGGGAAAATGAGACTTTGAATGTGTAGGGTGAATTGAGTCGCATTAGACAACCTGACCGAGTATTATATATCAGAGGTGTTGCGGGTCTTTTTTCTCTCTCTTATATTGCCTCTCTGGTCGTGGAAGTAGCTAGCCTATGTGGCCTGGAAACACTCAATAAAAGCGAGGGTAGCACAACGATACCATAAGTCTCCTCTACTTTAAAGCTTCCAATCAAGGCATTTTGCATCTCCATCCATGGGCCTCCATACCGCCGACACCTACTTGTCACCGATCCGTTCGCGTCGAGTGTAGTGGCGCCACTTATTGCCTTGTCTTACCTGCATACATCTTGTTTCCGGCATGTCGATACTTGGCGAGATTAAGCCCAGAATGGCGTGGCGACCAGCGCGAAGCACTATGGAACGATCACTTTTTTGGACCGTTGCACCTCAGTAACACAGGCGAGACCATCCCTGGCTGGAAATAATTGGGGCATGCAAGTGCCATTGTGGCATGCAAGTGCTATTAAGCTATCTTGGCCAATGACCGGGGTGATATACCTTAGAGCAGTGGCTATAGGCGACGACCACCTACGCGAGTACATATAACCAACAGGGACTGCTGACTGAGGTTATAGCTTTTCTTCTCGGACTCCGGATGCGCGGGCCGTGTATACCTGGGCATCAATCTCCAGAGGTCAAGCTGGTGGGTGTCAGCGTGAATTTGCCAACACATATCGCCCAGGTCATTCGATTCACACTGCCATGGACCGGTCTAGAACGCCCTTCCCCACCCGCTTGCATTGGTCGACTTGCAGTGCAACTAGCGGCAGATTGGTGGATTCGCACGACATCATTTGGAAGAACAGCTGCGGGGTTTAATAACTTAAGGGAGGACGTAGGCCAGCGGTTGGCATGTATCTATCAGCAATCAGGTTATCAGTAATGTTGAACAAGATGCCACGGGCAGCCCGCTGGTTTGAAAGTATGTGTGTGGCCTCATGCGCTGCCGCAGAGATATACGGTGGTCCTTCTTGCTAAGGTACGTTCTTGGGGTAAGCTGGACAACCAGGTGTCGCCCAGCGACAGATTACGACCTACAGATCCTATCGTACAGTACATGTAACCTAAGGAGTGAGCTAGATCCGGTGCTGATTCAGCCGTACGACTGCACGGACCATTGAAGCTTGCGCTAACTATTAAATTGCGCTTTGTAAAGGTGAGTCCAAGTAAAATCGCAGGACCGCCGATAAGCTTCCACTTCCCCCCTTCCGTCTACCCACAGGTCTGCCCGTAAAGGTGGTGTAGATACCGTCGTACGCAGGATTCGAAATGAGATACACCAATAAGCCTGAGCTAGCAAACCATCCGCCTCTACCCAACCTACTAGGAGCAACATCCAACACGCCAAATCCACGCCTATATGGGGTGCAATGCCAAAGGAACCGCGACAACTTGCCGCGAACCTGGCAGCGCTCTCGCCACCTACATCTCCTTCTAGCAACAGACTACCGCCACCCCTTACGAATATTGCACATCATGGAGAAGATAAGTCTCCTTTTGCACTATTGTCTGAAACTTACACGGATAGAGGAGCTCACGCCGAATGCCTTGACCGCAATATGTTTTTAGGGCATGACCTCGGATTTTTTTCCCGTCATATCAATCTTCTGTTTGCCTGGGCGTCACCTTTGACTACAGTTTCTCACAAAAATGCGCTCCTCTGCGATCTGCGGACTGGCCAGGATCGGCTTTGCTCTCCTGCTTTGCTCGCTGCAATTGTCGCTACCGCAAGCCGTCTTCACGACCATGAGACATGGCCAAAATGCATCTGTGCGGAGCAAGATTATTTCGGGATGGCCCGCCTATTTCTGAAAGAGGAAGCTACGTTCTGCAACCTACCATACCTTCAAGCACTTGGACTTCTTTCGCTTCTGGAAGTTGATCTCGGTAATGAGACTGAAGCTCGGGAGCTTATCATCAGCTGCCTCGATGGCTTTATCCGCTTCTTCCGGCAGGAGCGCGAATATTACTGTACTACAGAGCAAGATATAGCTATTACAGCGTTGCATAGCGCTATAGCCCTAGCAAGGTAATTAGCCCGCATGTTATACTTGATTGGAAGATCTAACAGCATAGTATAATCGACCTTGCGTCTCACCTCTCCATCTGTCTGTCAGACGAGGCCGATAACGACCAGAGACAGCTTGCAACACAAATCGGGGACGACAAGATCAAGAGCACGTATTTACGCTGAATAATTTCCAGTGATTGAACGTAGATCAGAATTTCAACTAACCGCATGCAGAAGCCATAGAAATTTGCACACAGCTATCTCAAAAACTATATTCTCGTTGTTCCCTGCCCCTCGTGCTCTCCCAGTTAACAATTATCGTCCGCGAAACACGCCTGAACCTCGATGCTGCGAAAGGAGAAGCAGCAACAGGAGTTCCAGTGGGGAAATACATAAGATGTCTGGAACTATACAGCTGCCTTTTGGCCCTGCCAGAGGGTGCCGATTCGCAAACTTGCAAGTCCTCCATTCTATTTTCCCAGTACGTATTCGCCTCGATCCTTGATCAGAGTGACCTGCTCGCAATCCGAACGAGCTAACTTAGCAAGTAGTATATGCTATCAATTCTGCCTCCTGGCTCTCTTCCGACCTGTAGTGAGCTCCGACAGGACTTATCTGGGATTATCAGCTCGTGCCGTTTGTCTAGAATCCTCACAAACCATTCTTGCGCTCGTTCGCTCCTACTCCCACATCTTCACTCTTCGTTACGTGCCAACACTACTCCCATACTTTACCTATATGGCTGGCTCGACTTTATTAGCACTTTGTAGTCATGGCTGTAGTCATGGCTGTAGTCCTGGCAAGTCTATCTCTAGCACAGAGGGCGGTGGGCTTTTGACAGTGGATCGTTGTGTTGGTTGTCTGATGCCCAATACTAGCCAAGTGATGGCAGCGATATTACAGCTCTACGAAATGGCAGCATCGCATCCCGCCGCAGCGAAGGCATATCTCACTCTATGCACGCTGTATGCGTCTTTAGAGCGAGAGGAACAGAAAGTACGGCCAGATTTGGACCTGGGCTATCGTTGGGAGGCAGGATAAGAACGGCGAGATGGTATTGTCTTCGGCTTCCAGCCCTCCTGGGCCTACCTGTGCTGGGGAGTCATCTTCACGAGACAGAGGCAGATTGCATGATGCAAGATAACTTTGGCTTAATATATAAGTGCGATTTATATGTCCCAATTAGAACATTACTATGCGGTCAGTCGCGCGGTGCGGATCGCCGTGAGCAGCTCGGTCAGGAACGGCGTGGTGGGAATCGGCGGGGCGATGGAGACGAAGTGGACGGCAAGGAGCAACCTTCATGTCAGGGCCATGTCCTCCACTCTAGGACTCAGGTCGGAGCATAACCCACACTCTAGGTAACTGGTGGCCGCAGCAAGCGCTCTGAAGCCGATCCTCAGTATCAAGTACCGTCGCGTGGCACTGATGACAAGGAACAAGGCGATGGCGCTCACACTCGCACGGCCTCACCAGCAGTCTGGACAACAACATATACGGCATATCTGCGACTCGATCAGGAAACTGAAAAGGAATGGAAACTCCCTCACAGTCGTGTGGATTCCAACCGGCGAGGAGAATGAACTCTTAAGCTCCGCGAAAGACATGGCAAAGGCGGCTAGCCGACCAGGTGCCGTACCACAAAATGCAATTCCCAAAGTGCGGTCGACCACATTGAACGAGGCCCGATAGAAGCGAGGCGCCGCCACGAACTTGCCTGCAAAGATTGGTAATTACTCCAAGATCGACGCAGCACTACCCGGCAAGCACACAAGACAGCTCTACGACCCTCTCTCGTGGAAAGAGGCAAGCATACTGCCGCAGCTCAGAACAGGCATGGTCAGACTGAACGCATACTTTCATCAGATCAAAGCCGCAACGTCAGATCAGTGCGCCTGTGGGCGGGCGAGAGAAACGATAGAACATTTTCTATTCCGCTGCACGCAATGGACAGCTCACATAGGAGCAATCTCTCCTTTTACTTGGGGGGGAAGTCGCCGTCAGACACGGAAAAGTGGACACCAAACATGGAAGCAGTCAGAGCTGCGGTACGGTTCGCAATGGCGACAGGAAGACTGGACGCACAGCAGGCGCAGAACGAAATCACCAGAGAAAGAAACAACCCTACACCTCCATCATAGACGCAACTCATCTAATCACCTCATACCAAAACAACAGGCACGCTTCAACTGCCGAAGATAGGATGTTGGACACTTGAAGAATGGCCTTCAAGATAGCTTGTAAAATTACTAACCACGAGAATCCACAGTGCGAGGAGTAAAAGAGGAGGACAGAAGCCGAAACTGGATTATTCACAGGCCCTAGGAGAGCAGAGCCAATGTTCGCTATGTACTAGTAGATGTGTATAGTGGTCCTTTCAGACGACGTCTGCCGGGCGTAATAAAAGTGTGTGTGTGTACCGGAAGTTTATCATTCAGGCTAAACTATATCTCGACTTTGATAGGTTCTCTTGTGAATTAGAGTCTGGAGGTCTGTGTAGGAAACCAGAGAGAGACATAAAGGTAAGCATGCCTTATCCTTAGTACCATGTTCGATCGTCACCGTCAGGGGCTTTATATGCTCAATATTAGACGCCAATAGATGAATGTGATTAGGCTCAGTCTCCGCGTTTAAAATTCCCAGTTGCACATCACACCATGAGAAGGGCCCTCGGACCATTTGAAGTTGCCCAGGCACCAAGATCCAGTCGATCTACGTATAGGTCCCGGACGCCACACGGGTCCGGAGCCAAGCCTCTGCCCGTCCTACTATCTGGAAAGCCGGATGCTTCGTGAACCGCCGTCACCGTGAGCTGTAATTATCTCCTGATCTATACATAAGTATGCTTTTGGGGCGCTGCAGGTGGCCCATGGCGGCAACTCGTATAGCTCCTGATGATTCCGTCGAGAACCTATTATCTTGTCATGTCTTAACCCCCCTTGCCCCCGTTGGGGGCAGATCAAGCCCGGCGCACCCCCCCACCTTGCAGAGGTGGGATTTTTCTCTCGACACTTGAGCTAGTCGAACGGTGGAGAGGTATGTAGCCACAGGAGCTTGGAAAGATTGGAGGGGATTGACAAAGTTGCCACTATTCGTTGCTGACGGAGACACCCGAGACCTGAAAACTGTCTCTCAAACCGGCTTCCTGTTTCAAAGTCGCGTGGGAGTCGTGATGTCTCAGCTGCTTGCAGGGTATTCAATATTTTGGAAATGGGAGTGCGTCAGGCGATTCAGACGCACCATACCTGCCAATCAGAGACTGGTAACACAAGCCTCCCCGCGGATGTGGAGACCTGATCACTCAGCTCAGTAGTGGTTATCAGTTGACTTGATCCCTGGAGGAATTTGGATTTGCTTCTGAGATGTGATGGTCTAGGCATCTTCATCGGGCTAGACCTCATTTTCCATACTTCCCTGATCCTGGCGTTCGCTGTTCAGCCGCACTATGGCGCGATTCAAAACGTAGAGCCTTGACAGCTCTGGCAAGCCGCTGCCGTTGAGCGACAGTAAACACTATCCGGTGCTGTCGATTGGGTTCGTCTCTCCGCCGGCTTGGTCCCGTTCTTGTTCCATGGCTCTCGACGGGGATCAGATAAGGACAATGTCGTCAGATTAGTTCATGACTCTCCCAGCGCAGCAGGCATCCCGAGCCGGGCGCACAATTTCTCAGCAGCGGAGGCCCGCCGTTGGCTAGCTCGGCTAGCAATGCACTGTAAGTATTGGAATGGTGAGGGCATAGCAGTACGCCTATGCTCTGCGAGTTCGGTACAAAGCTGTCAAGATGTGCTCGCACGCCCGACCGAACCCCGATGTGTCTAGCAAACCAGCGAAGAGGTACTCTGCGCGCAACACGCCCGGGACGAGTGCGCGCCCCTCACGGATCGCAGGCAATCGTGGATGTGATCCGAGTGATGCGAGTGTTGGGTTGGAACCATCGACGCGAATCGCGAACAGCTCGCATGCCCCCGGCCCCCCTGCCGGGTATTCGGATTCGGTGTACTTCTACTTGGAGATGGAGTATGGGGAAAGAGAGGGCGGGGGGAAAGAGAGGGCGGGGGGAAAGAGAGGGGGGAGGCGCAAAGCAAGCGTGGTGTTGCCCGCCATAGACTTTCCCCTTATTGGTCGAGTGGCCACAGAAAACATGTGGCCTATGCTGTAATGTCATTGCACATTCATTCTGATGCTTTAGCTGCACCTGTCGAGGGCCCTTGGTGGACAGGGGAAAGAAGGATTATCTTGCAGGAAGCTAATTGTGTCTAGACCGGTCCCAAAAGACCACCACCTCAAACCAATTGAGGTATGGTTACACGGGTGCGGCGGCGCCGCGTTTTGACCATGTGCGGCCTTTGGTCTCAGTCTGCTCCTTCGTTACATAGCATTCTCTATTTAAGGAGGTACGAGTATCTGGGCGTCATAGATCTGTCGTAAACCTTGGTTGTCTACATACCTAGGTCATCATCACTTCTATGCTCACTATTCCACAGCACATCGATCCAGGGTGCTGCCTTCTTCCAACCCTGCTCTTCCCTGCTGGCATGGCTTGGTTGTCATAGCATATGATGAACCGCTCGACCTCTTCTCCTTCGTGGCCGTTGGGTCAAGACTACATACAAGCTCTCTTCCAATCCGAGGATAGTTTCGGCTCCAGTGCTGTGGTCCAGCATGAGCTTGATATTCTGGGTCTTTCGGACGGCTCTTGGTGGGCAGAACCTATTCCAACTTGCTACGACAAGATTCATTTCTGGGATTCAAAGTCTCTAAGCTGCAAGCCAGTACCTACCCCGGGCGCCATGAGAGGGAATTTCCAACTATCCGCCACTTATCTAGAGCTAGCCGACGTGGAATACACCACTGAACAGCATTCCATTGAACTGGGGATGACTAGGTGCCAAGCTAAACCGACTAAGCGCAAGTCACCCACGAATCTCCAGGGTGTGAGAAAATGTTCCCGTAGCAAAGATAGAAGTGCGGTTAGGATCCCGAATGTACAGCCGCCTAACTGTACGTCTGGGTCGCCCGGATCCGAAGCTGCGGCACGCCGACGAAGCCATAATCACGTGGAGCGGCGATATCGGAATCGATTAAATGGAAAATTTGAGCTACTGCTTGAGCGTCTAGATACTGGTCGCAATTTGGATCTTAGCACATCACAGGCTCGAGCTACCCGACTAAGCAAAGGCGACATCTTAGACCTTGCATTCCAACGCATTGGGGAATTTGAGGAGAGGTTGAAACAAATGACGCATGAGAAGCAGGGTATGATGGCAACCATTAACTACATGATGAGCTCCAGTTTTAAGTTTATCCCGCGGTGCGGATAGACAGGCGTTCCTGAGCATGATTCGAATATTCTAGTGTCACGGTCGCTCTCTAGTTCACGGAAAATCTGAAAGAAGATGGCAGGCGACCGTTTTTTTTTCTTTTCACATCAGGGCTTGCTCTGGCTTGATTTGATGACTTGGCAAGATTTTTGCAGATTATAACGACATAGATCGGGTAGATTGTTGAGCTAAAGTAGGGTATATTGAACGCAACACACAATTTATACACAAACTTGTGGTTGAACCATGGCCTTGGAATCAGAGTCATAGGGGCAGTTGAAATGTGGGCATATAGGATGCTAATGGTAACCAGTCCAGACTACCACGTCGAGGACCAGCGAATTCCTGCATTTATCCCCTGCAGCCGAATGTGTAACATGTCGCTGTTCGCCACAACAAGTATGGCAGTAAGAGGCCTTCCCGATTGGAACTCTGAACTGAGAATAAGTGATGATAATTTCTTCTATCTATTGCAGCTGTCACAGCTATTTATAGCTGTGACTGCTGTCTCCCTGTTACGTAATGCCACTGACTGCCTCGGGGGCAAATACCAGGCAGTCACCTAGTGACGTATCCAACTTGAGATCCAACTCCAAGGGCGGCTAGGACAGCCTATGTATGTCGGCCTTTCGCGGTCCTAGGACGATAGTCAGTACGCTGATTCCTTGGCATGGCCCCACAGGGTACCGATGCTACTGGCCCGCACCCTCTTTCAGAGCCATGGACTCACTCAATCGAAGGGGGAGTCGAATGAAAATGCCGGCAGGCATGAGGAAGGCCAAAGTAATTGTACATGATCAACAAAGTTCGTGTTCTTTTTGACCGCACCGAGCCAACCTCGAGGCTCGTTGGGCGGGATCGCTCGGATATTTCGAGACCCCTCGACCTCACACACTCCTATCTTCGGGCAATGTCCCCAATCCACCTCAAGTACCTTGCGAACATGGGTGTTCAGTCTTCTATGTCAATGTCTCTCGAATGCGGTGGAAGCCTGTGGGGCCTGATCGCATGCCACTCCTATGGACCAACTGCTACCAGAGTTCCCTTTTAGAGCTCGGGAGCTCTGCTTCTTCATCGGAGTGGCAGCATCAGCCTGCCTGGAAAAGCTTCTGAGCGCCGACAGGCTGCAGGTTCTCAAGGTCCTTGACACGATGGACAACGGCAGAGATCCTGGCCGATTCATCACGGCATCATCTGACGAGCTCTTGAAATTATTTGGGGCGGACTGCGGGCTCTTTGTTCTTAATGGAGAGGCCCGATCTATTGGAAAGTTGACATCCTATTCCGAGGTTCTTACACTTTCGAAATACTTCTGCTTCCGAAAGCCGACTCAGATTACCACCAGCAGCAAGATTTCCTCTGATTATCAAGATATTGAGCCTCCTGGTAGCTTCAGTTCTATTGCAGGGGTCATGTGTATTCCACTATCCTCCACATCTCTCGACTTTGTCTTCTTTTTCCGGAAGGAGCAGCGTAGAGAAGTCCACTGGGCCGGGAACCCACACCTAAAGTCGGCCACTACGACTCTAGAACCTAGGAAGAGCTTTGCCAAATGGACTGAGGTCGTACGGGATACGAGCAAGGAGTGGACACGAGCACAACGTGAGTACCACAACAAAGCTCTCTGCCAAGGATTTCTGATTGTCTACATCTGCCCCATTAATTAGCAGGGAGGGAATTAACATCAGACGCGTGAATTTAGTCAACACAGCCGCTATGGCTCAGGTAATTTACAGAAATTTTGTTCGGATCTAGAAAGAGAAGGAAGAAACCAGAACTAAACAGCTTCTCCTGCGCGATAGCTCCCATCAAGGTACGCTATATCAATTTACTGGTCCTATATACCCTCCAACTGACTACTTGCGCAGTGCGCACGCCGCTCAATGCTGTCATCAACTACCTTGAGATTGCTCTTGAAAGGCCGCTCGACGATATCACAAGGCAGACGCTAGCGATGTCACATGCAGCGTCAAGATCCTTGCTTTTTGTCATAGATGACTTGCTTCATCTTACAGGCAGCACAGCCGGATCATCCTCCGAACTTAGTGAGCCTTTTGGCATCGCCACCTGCCTTGAGGCCATTCTAAGTCCGCTTAGAGACCATGCGGAAAGAAATGGCATTCAGTTAACAATGTCTGCCGATCCTAGTGCGGCACAAAAAGTGAGAGGCGATCCGGCGCGCTTCCAACGAGCAATCTCAGTTCTCGTGGTCAACGCGGTAATGCACACCGCGCAAGGTGAAGTGACAGTAGAATGGAGCCAGCCCTTAACCAGGGGCAAGGACTGCGTAGTGAGAGTTGCAGTGCGCGATACTAGCATCGGCTTGACCAGGCGGGAGCTCGATGATTTGTTCCAAGAGCTTGAACAGATTCCTGATGAGGACTTCGACGAACAACCGACTGCAACGTTAATGAGTACCCAGAGTGGAGTCCATGCTGGTGTGGGTCTATTGTGACAAGATACGTCAACAACCGGAAGGGCCAGCTTACTATCTCCTCTACCAAGGGTCAAGGCTCCGTCTTCACTCTTGACCTTCCATTTATCATCGCAGACCCTATACGGTCTCCCGTTATGGATTTTAAGATTCCACTTGCGGTTGAGCGCGATGCACCCCCCCTTCCATCACTTTCGATGCCCCCAAGAGAGCTGCCTTCTTCTCTAACGCGAGGAGGTAGCAGCACCGATGTCCATGATGCTCTAGCCTCTTCAGATCAGAGGCTGAAACGGCGCATTTCCCCGTCTATCGTTAGCGACTCTACGGAAGAGGGTACTCAAACACCCGGAGCGCCACAGCTCACCGTACTTGTCGCCGACGACAACATTATTAACTTGCAGATTCTACAGAAACGCCTTACTAAAATGGGGCATTATGTCAAAATCAGTCGCGACGGGCAGGAGTGTTACGATTTATTCATTCGGAATCGCCGCGTAAGCGAGCCAAGATTCAAGACGGTCAGAGCAAAACCCAGATAGCCTCACTAATGATAGCCCCGCCCTACACCAAGTATAATATAGTCGCAAGCCGGAAAGACGCGCCGAGCGCAGAGGAGCGAGGTTGTGACAAGGAGCAGGAAGCCTGACGTCCGGTTCCACCAGTGGCGGGACCACAGAACAGTGGCCCAAGTGCAAGCAAGATCCAGAACGAGAAGGGCATCATAAGGCAGCAGCAGACATTGTCAGCCATCTTGGAATGGCTTCAATTGCTTTGTTTACTTTACTGCCAGTTGACTGGCTGACTGACTGACTTGGCGGCCGAGGACCAGTGATGTCGGCGCCAGCTAATTTTAGCTGTGGCTGATATGGCTAGGCCAAATGTGGTAACTACTGGATGTGGTCTAGGGCGATTTACCAGGCACGCTTGATGAGCGACCCCGTTAAATCGACCGTATGGATTTTACCGTATCTAACCACATCCGGTAACTACCCATTTGGGAGTGGCGGTGCCAGCCACAGCCAAAAATCGCCGGCGCCGACATCGCTCGCCCTCAGCCAGTAAGCAAGCCAGTCAAGCAACGACTGGCACCGCCCACAATTGAAGCTATTCCCAGATACCGTAGCCCGTATACCAGGGCGCGCCATGGCCACCCCATTTTCCGATACTGAAACGGCCGTCGACGAAGCCGTTCATCACCTTCCCCTGCAAACCTCGCAGCAAGACAATATCCCCACCAATCCGTACCTATACTCGTCGTTCGAGGAGGCGTATGAAGCTCTCGCCATACACAGCTAGCAACTAGACTTCTCGATCTTAAAATGAGGTCGAAGAACCGCGACTCGGCCACTGGCGAGCATCGTCGGTACAACTTCGACTACAGCCAGGGTGAAAAGGCTCCCTCATACGCTGGCTTGCTTACTTACTGGCTAAGGACGAGCGATGTTGGTGCAGGCGATTTTTAGCTGTGGCTGGCACCGCCACACCTAAATGGGTAGTTACCGGATGTGGTTAGATACGGGCCTCCAACACAGGCTCCGGCCATGGCCCGGGTCCGTCATGAGCGAAGTCATTTGCAATAAGAACACGTTACGGTGCGACCATTGTACCGAAGAACGAACTTTCGCCACGATGTATGGACTGAATCGGCATTATTGCGCGTGTCGCGATGAATACAAGCCAGCAGGTCGCCCAGAGTTGAAGAACCTGGAAATGGCAATCGTATTCGCAGTGGACGTCATAGCGAATGAAGGCAATTGATAGGGTGGCTACACCTTACGGGTGCTACACTTTTGGCAGCCTCCTA
Source organism: Thozetella sp. PMI_491 (assembly GCA_021432635.1). NCBI lineage: Eukaryota > Fungi > Ascomycota > Sordariomycetes > Chaetosphaeriales > Chaetosphaeriaceae > Thozetella > Thozetella sp. PMI_491. The sequence continues at coordinate 385,206 of MU270061.1, read as the reverse complement.
TTGGCCCAAATCATACCTGCTAGTAGAGAGAGTACGTACCGAATTCTGCCGCATTACTGCCAGTTGGTGACCTATATTTCGGAGCTGTCGTCCATTCGCGTCCCATTGTGTTCGCGTCGCGTTGCTGTACCGAGACCCATCGCCAATACCCATCACGAAGCTCTACAATGCCTTCATCCAATGCCAGTGCCGCTAACAAGCCGCCGTAGAAGCCCAATTAGCCCGGCCAATGTCTCTAGTCAAACACAGACGCGGCCTTTGTCGAGCAACTCGGATCAGTCGTCAAGCAGTTCAGACGCATGCCTCGAAATATGCCAGAACATCATGGAAGATGTAAGCGCTGTGCCTGCAGGATGGCTCAGCCGGCATTTCTGCTCACTCCCCGGGCCTCACGACTTGATGGGCAAGGATATCCCAGGAGTTCAGTGGCGAAAACCAGACGTGTACCTCCGGAACGATTATTGCACTTCCCAGTATCAACCAAGACAACAGTTACAACACATTGATACCCTGATACCAGATCCGGCCAAGGAAATACAGAAAAGGCATTGTACTAGTCGACAGAGCCGAGAGGAGCGGATAATGCAAGCTATGGCAAAGATGACAGCCCTTCCGACTGCGTTAGGATTAGCTCGCCAACTCGCAAGAAGTGACCGACGCCTCGCTGCTGCACTTGTCTTGGCTCACGAAAAGGAACCTGCCTGGGCCGAGAAAAAGCGCCCGCTGGAAAAGGCCCTAGCGAGTTCTTCACGGCCAATGACAAAGCCAGCCGTCCCGGCCTCTGCCCAGGCCTCTGTGCTTCCTACCTCTGACGGGGAAGAGTCTGTACATTACGGATTGTCCGATGCCAGTTCCGGATCCAATGCTACTGAGCCAATCCCAAATCCACCCATTCCCGGCGAATCAGCCCTATCGATTAACGCGCTTTTTGCTAGAGTCAATGACTTTGCGAAGGTGCGTGGGTTTGGTATTATCAAGGCTAATGGTGTGATTCGGCCTGGACAACGGAGCCGATATGTCTTTCAATGCGATCGATATGAGGCCCAACGGCCGGGAAGGGGTGCTGGTCTTCGGAAACGGAAGTCTCGAAAGTCGGGGTGCCTGTGGAAGATTGTCGCCGAGACCTTGCCAGAGAACGGCTTTCAGTGGACTCTCCGGCACTTTCCAGATGCAAAACACCACGAACACAACCATAAGCCCAGCGCCGACGCCGCCGCCCATCCAGTCCATCGACGACTAACCAGCCCTGTGAAGGCGATCGTCCAGTCTTCCAGTCGACGGGTTGGCATTCGTGCACGAGACATTGGTGGAATTGTCCGAGATCACTTCCCAGATTCGGTTTATACTCCGAGAGATATCTACAATGCCAGAGCTCGGGTTACCAGAGAGAATCTGGGCGGCTATGGTTCTACGGCAGCATTGATCAAGTTATTCGATGAAAAGGACATTCCTTACGTTACCGAGGTGGCCAGGGATGAGCCTGACCGCCTGGTGGGGCTCGTTTGGACGTTCCCTTACTGTATCCGGATGTGGAGACGTTTCCCTGAGGCCGTCAGTTTCGACAACACATACAATACGAACCACTTTAAGCCCAGTGCTAGGCTATTTTTTGTTGCAAAGTAAAAGTATCATGCTGCTACATGTTAAACGAAAAGAAGTTAAAGACGGTTGCGACCCATTTTCAGCCTCATGTTCAACTTCTAGAGCCAATGCCTATTCGCTATCTGATTCGGGATTGGCGCTTCATTCCTCAGTTCGCCGAAAGTGAAGAGTCTGAATACTGGTCCACGGTCCACAAAATTCATCCCCTCCAGCCAGTCCAATTAAGGGACCCCTTCCACCCTTCATTGCAATTAACTTCTTTACGCGCAGACCATGTCACGATGTCGCGCAGATCTATGGGCAATGAGTGAGTAGTCTCTTAATGCTAGTACGTTATCAATAAACATTTCTCGACAATATATCAGCACCAAAGTCAGTTCGAGGAGATTCTGAGTGCCTAGCTTTGCTGGGAATGAGACAACAGCGTCATCTCTTCCATCCAATTTCCAAAACATCCCGAGCAGACTTCGCCTTGATTTCTGGGAATAGGCTATTCAGAGTCTGCTTAGATTGACCATCAAACACTCCCTGCTCAAACACGAGGCCGAATTGAGACAGAAGGCGTTGAAGCGCTTCTTTAGGGAAGAATTGATAGGCATAAACATGACTCGGGAGCTCAGTGACCTTGCCCGACTTGAGCAGGTCAACTGAATCATGGACGACCTCAAACTCCTCGCCTGTAATATCCTCTGTTAGTTCTGAAAATAGGGAAGCAGCCTATTAGAATCTAGATGGTTCTGTATTTAAACGCACCCGTAATCTCTTGGGAAAGTTTCACAAACTCTTCCCAAGAGAGCGTGTCCCCCACGATATACGACGATGGACTCCACTTTCCCAATGTCACAAGCTTTGCTGTGAATCTTCCGACATCTCCAGTGTATGTAAAGACAACAGGCTTTCCACCGGTGCCTGGAATCGCGGCTTTCTTTCCAGGGATGTCAAGAACCATGGTGAATGGGTTTAGGTAAGTTTTGATCTTCGGCATTCCCCAATAATCGAGAAACACCCCGTTAACAACCATAGTCCATTCCAATTGTGTGGATTTCAGTTCCTCAACGACTGCTATTTTTGCCGCAGCAAGTGGAAACCAGGCGTGTTCCGGGCCATATTCGTTACCCCAGTTATTGGGGATGTATCGCTTGGTAACACGGGAAATTTCGGCAGATTGAATAAGAATGCGTTCCTTCTCCAGGGAGTCAAGGCCACCTAGAGCAGAAATGACTGTACCGACGTGGTTATCCTCGAGTAACTTGGCGAGACTAGCAGCATTAGAGTAGTCAACGGGTATAATGCGAGCGCCGATTGTCTTCTCTAACTCGGGGTCGGCCTGGTGCCCAAGAGCTTTGTTAGCTTCGAGGAGTTACCATAATGAACCATTGACCAAAGGGTTATCATACCTTTCGGCTTAAGACAATAACCTCGAACTTGCCATCTGCCACGATCTCTTCGACAACAGTCCGACCAATGCTACCAGTACCTCCAGCAACGGCTACGACAGACATTTTGTGTATAGTATAAGGAAGATTGGTTGATAAAAGGGTTTGACATCAAGAATCTGGTGATCAACACTGACAAATTGAGCCTTTATTAGCATCGCGTCACGACCACTCCGCATCCTCAACTTGATTCCCGAAGGCCAAAGCTTCCGGTGCCTGCCACCACAGCTGACAAATTAGCCAGGAACACGGTGCACAATCATAGTTAAAAACATTTCTGTAACAAAATCGGACACCGAGTCGGACGGATAATCGAGGCGGACGCCGAGCCGGGCACCGAGCCGGACGGAACACCGAGCCGGACGTAGGGGGGGGGGGGGGGGGGGGGGTTGGGGGGGCCGAGGGGAAAGGGGGGGCGGGGGGGGGGGGGGGGGGGGGGGGGGGGGGGGGGGGGGGGGGGGGGGGGGGGGGGGGGGGGGGGGGGGGGGGGGGGGGCGAATCAGCCGGATCGGTGACACGGTACTGTCTCCACACTTGCTTTCGTCCGTTCCTTACACCAATCCGCCTCGCAGCTCTTTTGGAATTGAGTAGATTTCCGTCATTTGGGCATCGTTTCTCCCCGGACGCCATATGGCTCTGGAGTCAAGCCTCTGCCCATCCAAATATCTGTAACGCCGGATGCTAGGTGAATCGCTCTCGCCGTTGGCTGTAATTTCTCCTGATCTATGCATAAATATTCTTCTGGGGCGGCTGCAAGTCGAACCCTCCTCCCGCCCACCCACACCCCCGGTGGGCGCATTGGCCACGACTCCATCGCCTGCATGGCTGGACAGCCACATCTCTGCTCCAGTCTAACTTATACCGCGAGGAACACCAGCGAACTGCCTCACTTCTGTCAGCGTAAAAGATCGATCACTTTGTCCCGTCCTTCATTCGTTAAGAGGTTATTCGACAATAAATAAGCGACAAGATTGATATTTGGCATGGCAGCAGCCAGGTCCTTCGCTGGAACCAGTGGGCCGGTTGTCGAGATTTCCGTGTCCAAATCCCCTGGAAGGATCGCTCGTAGGCGTGAATGAACGTCTCGAATCGAGGTTCCGTAGCAAGCAGCGAGGCATGCGGCCCACTGAAGATGAGCGGCGTGTATCGGGTCGGGCGTATCACTGCTCCGGATCGCCGGGAATTCCATCCGGCTGGAGAACAACGCGTGAGCTATTGAGGCGAGATCGGGGGTACACTTGTCTGTCATTGTTTAGCGAATGGTCGCCGTCGGACATCATAATTTTGTCTACCTCATCTACCAGCTGCCGCAGCCACCTTGCAACCATTCGGCGCCGGAGTCCCCCGATATCCAAATGACATCTATTGAGTCTTAGGACGAGCTCCGCGAATTTCATGCCGGAAATGCTGTTGTTCGAGCTAATGGAAACTGACTGGCTCGTTTGGCGACAACTGCATATTTAGGTCAATATGCCGAAAAGAGTCATGGAAAGATTAAGAGAATAACACTCCGTCCTCCATTAGTATGCTGGAAGTGCATGAAGAATCATATCAAGCAGTTTTCTGCGAATATTTATATATTCTAGTCTATTGCTACCTACCTTAAGCAAAGAGTGAAAACTAAAATCTTAAGGCCGTACACTTTTGCTGCTACCTGTTCAAGTTGCTTTATGACTATCTCAGGCGTCAATCTTAGCCTCAACTGCCCCCCAGTGGCGGATGGTTGCGCCGTGGCGAGTCTGCAGGAGGCAGCAGGGAGAGTGGCCGCCGGGGGACTTGCCGACGGCAAGGTTCTCCTTCCTCACCACTGAAACCCTGAGACCCCTCTTTCCACCTCCTCCCGCGACGCCCCACTTTAGTTACCCGTAGAGAACAGTCAGTCTGCCTAAAGCGTACCGTGGGGGCTGATGATGGTCTTAGACCACGGGTTCGGCGGGTTCGGCTCGGGGAAGAAAGTGGGGCTCGGCCTCGGACTAAATTGGCAATACCAGGAATTGCAGCTGGCCACCAAGAAAAAGGCCGCCTAAAGCACTAGCAAGAGACGTCAAAGCAGGGTGTCTCGTGACTCGTTTTTCTTGTCGAGTAGAAGTTGCCCGTCGCGGCCCTTGTGCGAATCCCTTATTGTAAACAAAAGTCCTCGGCCCGGCAGCGATCAGCATGGCGCCAGCAGAGATTCTCGTCGAGCAAGAGAAGGCCGCCGCTCCAGGGGCCGTGATTATCGCCGGAGGAGGCCCCGTGGGGCTTCTCCTTGCAAGGGTACTGTCATTCTATGGGGTAAAATCCATTCTCTTTGAGCGCAACAACACCACGACGAAATGGCCAAAGATGGACCTCACCAATGCACGGTCCATGGAGATGTTCCGGAAGCTAGGCTTGGCCGATGACCTGCGCAAGCAAGGCGTCCCTGCTGACATTGACCAAAACGTTTTGATATCGACTGGTCTTGCTGCGGAACGGCCTCTTACGATGTGGGAGCTGCCGGGTGTCGACAAGTTCCGCAAGCAGATCCAAGACAACAACGACGGGACTCAGCCACTGGAGCCGTACCAGCGACTCTCTCAGGCGATTTTTGAGAAATGGCTCAGGAAGATATGCAGCGAAGATCCACTTATTGACCTTCATTACGGCCACAAAGTGGAATCCGTCGAAGAAGGACCAACTGGCGCCGAGACAGTGATCACTAACATGGAGACTGGCATCAGCACTGTATGGAGTTCTGACTATGTCGCTGGCTGTGATGGCGCGAACAGCAGGGTTCGAAACTCTCTCTCGTTTCCCTTGGATGGTGGACCAATGTGAGTTTGCTAGCTCAATAGTAGTTTGACATCGCGCTGATGTGCACAATGCAGCCCGTCCTGTGCGCTGCTGGTCCACTTCAAGTCCCGGGATCTTACGCGTCTGCATAAGCAGGGACGCTTTTGGCACATCTCCTTGCTGGGTAAATCAGGCGGGTTCGAAGCCGCCATTATTGCACAAGATGAAGTGGATACGTGGACAACGCATCTCTTCATGCCCCTCGACGCAGAACCCGAGAAAATCGACTCGCATGAAGCAGTCTACAGGGCCCTGGGCGGTATTTACGGCAATTACGAGATCAAAATCGACGAAATACTTGTTCGTTCTGTGTGGAGGCCCAATATTGCCGTCACGAGGACCTGGGCGAGCCAACACCGCCGTGTCTTCGTTGCAGGGGACGCCGCCCATCAGAATATCCCCACGGGCGGCTACGGCATGAACATGGGCATCGGCGATGCGTTTGATCTGGGTTGGAAGCTTGCTGCGGTGATAAACGGCCAGGCCGGCAATGCCCTTCTTGCCTCGTACGAGCTCGAGCGGAAGCCCGTGGCGTTGCGTAACGTCGATCGATCTGGCGTGCATTTCGAGGTTCATAACCGGCTGAAAGATATCATAAACGGTAGTGACCCGTTTGAGCTCGATAAGGATACGGAGCAAGGGCGCGAACTCCGATGTAAGATCCACGAGCACTACCAGCAGCACGATGGCGAGAACAAGGACTTGGGCATCGAGATGGGATATAGATATATATCACCCGTGATTGTTCGCGAGGACAACGACGAAACAGAGCCCGAATGGTCTCCACACAAGTTCATTCCCACGACCTGGCCGGGCAGCCGCGCTCCTCATGTTTTCCTATCTGATGGAACCGCCATATTTGACCTCCTTGGAAAGGATTGGAGCTTGCTTGTTTTCGGAGGCGATGATAAGGGGCATAACTTGCTCGTCAAGGCGGCGCAACAACTATCTCTCCCTCTTACTGTCGTCAACCTTGCCCACGAGGAGCACGCTGGCAGACTGTATGAGAAAAGTCTCGTACTTGTTCGACCCGATCACCATGTTGCCTGGAGAGCCGAGAAGATCGAGTCTTTGAAGGCTGCGGACAAGGTTTTACGCACAGTCAGTGGGAGGGTTCACATGGAGCCATCCGTGTCGCTGGCGGAGAAGGCTCCGATGAATAAGTTCACTGGCAGCGTGGACATGAGAACGCATGTGGATAGCTTCAACTTGGAGAGAATGGGCGAGTTTCAGCACTAGGAAGAGCTTTGTTTCTTGTTCGAATGACTGGAGGGACCATATTAGCTGGGTTTGAGTCGATATAGCTGGTATCTAGCTCACGTTACTGAGCATTTCTAAGCTTGGTGAGAGTTTTAGCATATTCAAATGAGAAGCGTGGGCTGGAACCAATTTCTGTCACTCCATGAAGCATTAGGTGCTACATACAAATTGTATACATAACACGAGCGACATGCTCAGCCACTTCCCTCGAACCTCATTACGTTCTTGATGGCCCCAATCTTGTCAATCTTGACTTCCATGATGTCTCCACTCTTGAGCCAAGCCAGAGGGGTCATAAAGGCAGCCACACCACTGGGCATGCCCATCATGATAACCATCCCTTTGCGCAGTGTGGCACCCCTGCTCAGGTGTAGGATGACGGTGGGGATATCCAAAATCTGGTCTTCAATCAAGGGTGACTGCCTCTTGTCCCCGTTAACGAAGCACTCCCGTCGAAGCCTTGCCGGGTCTGGTATGACATCGGTCGACATGATCAACGGGCCGATCGGGGCGAACTTGTCAAACGACTTTGCGACCGCATGCTGGTTGTTCGACCTCTCAGGCATTTGCCACCAGCGCGAGGATACGTAATTACCTGCCGTATATCCTAGTATGTATTCGGAGACATCGTCGGAGCGCCCGAGATTCTTGCAATCCTTCCCGAGCACAACGCACAGCTCGGCCTGTGGCGTCAAAATTTGTATCAGCGTGTGAGAGCCTCAGCAGAAGTCAAGAGGCGTTTTTGTGCCTACCTCGTAATCCATGGAAGCGTACGATGGGTGGATTGGGATATCCTCGAAGGGCCCAGCAAGTGCGTCTTTTCGGCTAGGTTAGCAGTCGTATTCGGAAGGCTGGGCCTGCATCCCACCCACCGGGAGGTTTAGTGAAGATGGTTGGGTAAGCCCCAGTAGCCATCTAGCAATGTGTGAGCGTTGCGTTGGACTTCTTAGTGAAAACAAGATGATTGGACGCACGTTGGCCTCGCCCGCATGTTGTTTGTAGTTTAAGCCTACGCACAGGAAAAGAGGTGTCTGCTCTAGGGGGCATAGAACCTGTTTCAATTTTCTTGCTCAGAACTGGGCCAGATTCGAAAGGGGTAGCGTTCGGATCGTATTCGAACCTCGGAAACCTTTATCGCTCTCCACTGAGCACAAAGTCTTAATCCATGGGTTCTTGCCAGCAAATGTTTCAACAGCGCGACCGACTAGAGATTCCCCAGTGTGGCACTGGGATTCGCCTGCCTCGCTATACTGGATCTGTCCGTCCTCGTCGCGAAAACGAAAGACACTCTTGAAGGAAGCCATTTTCTTTTGGCTCTGTACGCATAAGCTTGTCTTGGCGTCCCGTCCCCGTAGCCAGACATGCTCGAGATCGAGATAACGTGTATAAAAAACGCAACGTAGCCGTCGCTGGAAGCTCTGCTGCGGTGTGGAGTAGCTTTCTAGTTTCGTCGGTCTCGGATCTGATTTGCGAGCACCTCAAATTGCAGATTCAAGATTCACTGTAGCATAGATACCTACTGGTAGTATGTGGTCGAAGGCGAGACGTAGTGTACACCTGCTTCAGAAGTATCAATAGCCGCTTGAGTGCTCTGCGGGTGCTCTGCGGGGCTATAGTGGCTGCACATGCCAAGTTCGTATTTTACTCGGCAATACAGCGCTTATCGTTCTGGAGGACCTGTACGGAGTACATCCCGAGCATACTGTACCAACCACATAACTGAATTGAGACCAGCCCGTCAACTTTTGGGATGGCAAAGCCGTATGGTGTGGGGTACCTGGTGAGCAACCGGGTTCGGCACGGGTTCGGGTTCAGATGTGGGTCCAGAGAGACACTCGGGCCCGGGCTCGGGCTCGCGTTCGGGTTTGGGTAGGCTAGAGGAGCCAAATTTGGACAAGAGCTTGGAAGCTTCTTAACACCGCTGCAGCCTGAGTCTACTACCATTGGGTACAAGATCATCCAATGCAGCTCTCAATCACTCCGGGGTCTTGCGCCTCGCTACGCTCTCGAAGCCGACCCCCGTTACTCAGAACGATTTGGTTCTCCAAGACGATCTCGTGGGACTCGAGCGGCCCGGTCTTCCCTCAATACCAAACAAAGTATATCTGGAGCTGTTGCGTCTCAAGTTGGCCCGCTGGCTCCCAACCAGCGCATCATCTACACTGGTCTGCCCCTGCTACAGCAGATTGTCGACTCCGGAATACAGCGAGCGTGCAAAGTCGTGCCGCAAGGGCGATCATGTCAGTCCCATCAAGTGCTGACGGAGGATCCTGAACGAGGCCGTTGCGACAATCAATGGCGATCCCAAGGGGTCGAGTAGGTCAGCGCGGTAGTCGAGTATCTTATATTGTTGAGCTGATGCGGCGGGATTCCCGCCAGCTCTGGGCCCAGTCGAACGCTGCAGACTCCCATATGGTAGCTCAGGTTCGAATGTAATGTAACTGAGCCTGCAACTGGAAGACGTTGAAGCATCCTTGTGACTCGGGCGCTAATTGAAAATACCGCACAAGAATGCATTGGCTGAGGTGCCTGGACTTTCACACCAGCTGCCAAATCATAAATGTAGCAGGGTCAGATCGGAAACTGGGTAGTCATCTTGGCCAAAAATCTAGGGGAAGAGCCGTGAAGCTTCCATTGTCCCCAAAAGTTACCTAAGTTATACTGACTCTCAGTTTGATAACGTAGTCCACCACCTAATTAGACACACCACCTTGTTAAACACCGGGCCGCACCGGACCGTATCAGGCTGTTACAGCTGGCAACTATTTTCTGTGGGTCTGGTGCGGCCCGGTGTCTAACAAGGTGGTGTCTAATTAGGTGGTAGATTACGTTATCGATTTCGCCGAGGACCATCCGCGCTGAGCCACTCTGAGCCCATGTGCCTATTCCAATTCTGCGGTTGCTGCTCCAGTGCTCCCACGGCTAAGATCGGGTCACTCGTGCCCCCCATTTTTAAGCGTCGAGCGAGCCTTGTGGCGCCTAGCCAAATTGGATAAGGTGCCTTCTGTTTAGATATGGATGATGGATGATACGCCGTTACAACCCCGCATCTCCACACTCCGCACAGCCACTAAGGTCGCTAAGACAGGCCATGTCTGCGGTATGCAGCTAGCCCCTGGCCCGAGGTTCCTCGGTCAGGTAAGGCAGGCAGGTGGGTAGGCAGGTAGGTTGGTAGGCAGGTAGACAGTGCTCCTTACCTAGACGCTGTAAAAACCGCTTTCCTCTGCCATCCATCTTGTCTGCCCCGACGATGGCCTGCCAAACCTGTCGCGCACGCAAAATCAAATGCGATCGGACCCGACCCGTGTGCCAGAATTGCGAGCTGCGATCTAGCCGATGCACGTACGCCGGCGAGCGACGAATACGCCGCTGCACCGGTGCGGGAATCGTGTCCAACAAGCCATCGCTGGCCGGATTGGGTCAGTTCCGCCTTGCTGGCGGCGGCCACCCGCATCATGCCTTCGCGTACACGGCCCTTGACATGCTCACGCCATCCATGCCCCCAGGGGAGAACAGCCGCGACAACGAGCCTTGGCGACAGTCCCAGGCGGCGATGGTGAGTGAGAGGAATGGTGCCGGCAGTCGGGGGGATGACGAGGGGGTGATGGAGCTGGTACCGCAGTCACGGCGTGATGATGCCAGCCCTAGCTTGCAGAGCCCGGCCAGCTCTGATGGCGGCTGCCCCGAGACACTGCTCGACAAGATATTCCAGGGTACCGACGTGGAGTGCCTGGAGGCGAGGAACCCAGCTATATGGATCAGGGCCCCGGACGGCGACGAGTACACCGGGCCGTCCTCTGGCATCTCGGCTATCTCCGACCTCGGACTGCAGTGGATCCGCGACCATGTTTTTGGCTCGGACGGGCTCTGCGACACGATCCAAGACATTCGGAACGGGCTGCTCACCCACCTCAGGCAGCCCAAGTGCATCCCACCGGGCGCCCCACTGACCCCCGGCGGGGAAGCGTCCGGCCCGAAGCCGATCCTGCCGTCCCAGGTCACACGGTATGTGGAGGCGTACTTCTCGACTGTGCAGACCATCTTCCCGATCCTGGACCGCGCCGAGTTTGTGTCGCAGCTCGAGACGCTGGGCATCAGCCAGGACTGCCAGCGGCACTCGTGGAAGGCCCTCCTAAATGCGGTCCTCGCGTCAGGCTGCCGCGCCGCCCTCTCGGATGAGACAGCGAGCGCCTTCCAGAAATCCGGGCGCGAGTCGTGGGGCTTCTTTCAGAACGCGCTGTCATACGAGTCTAAAATCATCCACGGGGCGACGGACCTGATGGCCGTGCAGGCCGTGGCCGTCATGACCGTCTTCGCTCAAGGGCTGTCGACCGCCCAGAGGCTTGAGTACACGCTTTCCTCGATCGCCTCCCGCCTAGCCCAGAGCCTCGCGCTGAACCGCCAGCCGTATCCGGCGTGGAACCTCGGCGAGCGGGAGAAGCGGGAGAGGAACCGTGTCTTCTGGGTGATTTACTGCCTGGACAAGACGGTCGCCCTGCGGTGCGGCAGGCCCTCAGCCATCCATGACGACGAGATCAGCTGCAGCTTCCCCCGTGACGTGCAGGTCGGCGGCGACCAGGGCGTGAGCCGGGCGGTTTCGGAGACTACCGAGAGGTTCGACTTCTTTTTATGCTTCACTAAGCTGGCTCGCATATGCGGTGAGATCTCGCGCCGGCTCTATTCCGCGACCGCGCTGAGCTCCCCATCGGCCCAGCTATCGGGCACCTTGGACAGGATCCTGCGGGACCTTGACGCTTGGCGACAGTCCATCCCACCAGAGATACGACCAGGGAAGCCACTGGGACGCATCACTGAGACTAGGGGTCTATCCCGGATCCAGTTCCTTGTCTTGCACACATCTTACTGCTATGTACTATGCTCCGTATATCGCCGATTTACGCCCCTGTTCACGCAAGGCGAGAACGCCACCCACCGGCTCCTCACGCCAACGATGGCTGCAGCGCACATTGAGGCCGCTAGGTCCATAGCTTTGCTCACGAAACACTTTGATATTGAGAGTTTCACTCCTGGATGGTAAGTATCCGGCCCCTCCTTGTCTGGAAGTTATGCATGGGTTGAATTCGATCTGACTGGAGTACTCGCGCTGCAGGCTGGGTTTATACTACCCGATGACCGCCCTCACCACCATTTTTTTGCACGTGGTCACTAACCCGTGCGACGAGTCGACGCAAAACGACATCGCGCTCATGGAGGTGGTTGTCGGCTTCTTCGGGCGTGTGGAGTACGTCACCTCGGGCAAGGCCGCCTTCCCCAAGACAACCGAATTTGTCCGCCAAGCGCGCCGTGCGGCCGAGCGATTCCATTCTGCGGCGCGCCCCGCGTCAAATTCTACAAATCTAGACGGGGCCAGCCCTATGAGCCTACTGCGTAGCAGCACCGAAGACGCGGCTATGAGCGAGCCCATGTCGCTGGACGTGGCGTCATGTGACCTACAGAAAGGGGCCAGCCGGGACTCCGGCCTTCTGTCAAGTCAAGTCTTGCGAGACGAGTCCAGCTTCATGTTCTCGAACCTGCCGGCGGAATCTATCGCCAGCCTCGAGCAGGTAATGGCGGATGCCCATCGAGAAGTAGACATTGCAGCCGCCGACGACGTCTCGTCCCACCACCCGCTCTACACCGACGTGATGGGTCTCCTCGCCTCTCCCTTAAGCGAGATCTCGTGCCAGGGATGGCTAAGCGCGTGGGCATCGACAGAGCCTGCTGTTTCGTAGCGGAGCCAGTCTCCACGTGTACACTACTCTAGCCCTGCCTATCTAATTAGTGTAGCGATCGAGTCTTTGGGCACAGCATAGGCGTTCGGAGGCATGGATTGGAATATAAGCACCTTTTTATTTCGGGGCTACCTAGATACCAGAAGTCACAAAGCGATGCCCGTGCTCAGCATACCCGCGGAATTGGATGGAGGGGCCCAATGGCGGCAAATAACCCGAGGCCGCTGATCCTGTCCTCTTTCCCCTTGCACCCTGAGCCTGAACCCG
>MU270061.1:148840-303215 GCA_021432635.1 Thozetella sp. PMI_491 | reverse complement strand
CACCTCAGGCAGCCCAAGTGCATCCCACCGGGCGCCCCACTGACCCCCGGCGGGGAAGCGTCCGGCCCGAAGCCGATCCTGCCGTCCCAGGTCACGCGGTATGTAGAGGCGTACTTCTCGACCGTGCAGACCATCTTTCCGATCCTGGACCGCGTCGAGTTTGAGTCGCAGCTCGAGACGCTGGGCATCAGCCAGGACTGCAAGCGGCACTCGTGGAAGGCCCTCCTAAATGCGGTCCTCGCGTCGGGCTGCCGCGCCGCCCTCTCGGACGAGACAGCGAGCGCCTTCCAGAAGTCTGGGCGCGAGTCGTGGGGCTTCTTCCAGAACGCGCTATCATACGAGTCTAAGATAATCCACGGGGCGACCGACCTGATGGCCGTGCAGGCCGTGGCCGTCATGACCGTCTTCGCCCAGGGGCTGTCGACCCCCCAGAGGCTCGAGTACACGCTTTCCTCGATCGCCTCCCGCCTGGCCCAGAGCCTCGCGCTGAACCGCCAGCCGTATCCGGCGTGGAACCTCAGCGAGCGGGAGAAGCGGGAGAGGAACCGTGTCTTCTGGGTCATCTACTGCCTGGACAAGACGGTCGCCGTGCGGTGCGGCAGGCCTTCAGCCATCCACGATGATGAGATCAGCTGCAGCTTCCCCCGTGACGTGCAGGTCGGCTGCGACCAGGGCTTTAGCCGGGCGATTTCGGAGACTACCGAGAGGTTCGACTTCTTTCTATGCTTCACCAAGCTGGCGCGCATATGCGGTGAGATCTCGCGCCGGCTCTATTCGGCGACCGCGCTGAGCTCCCCCTCGGCCCAGCTATCGGGCACCTTGGACAGGATCCTGCGGGACCTTGACGCTTGGCAACAGTCTATCCCACCAGAGATACGACCGGGGAAACCTCTGGGACGCATCACGGAGACCAGGGGCCTATCCCGGATCCAGTTGCTTGTCTTGCACACGTCTTACTGCTACGTACTATGCTCCGCATATCGCCGATTCACGCCCCTGTTCACGCAAGGCGAGGACGCCACCCACCGGCTCCTCACCCCGACGATGGCCGCAGCGCACATCGAGGCCGCCAGGTCCATAGCTCTGCTCACGAAGCACTTTGATGTTGAGAGTTTCACTCCTGGATGGTGAGTATCTAGCCCCTCCTTGTGTAGAAGCTTACGCATGAGTTGAATTCGATCTGACTGGACTACTTGCGCTGCAGGCTGGGTTTCTACTACCCGATGACCGCCCTCACCACCATTTTTGTGCACGTGGTCACCAACCCGTGCGACGAGTCGACCCAAAACGACATCGCGCTCATGGAGGTGGTCGTCGGCTTCTTCGGGCGTGTGGAGTACGTCACCTCGGGCGAGGCCGCCTTCACCAAGACAACCGAGTTTGTCCGCCAAGCGCGCCGTGTGGCGGAGCGATTCCACTCTGCGGCGCGCTCCGCGTCCCATTCTACAAATCTAGACGGGGCCAGCCCTGTGAGCCTACTGCGTAGCGGCCCCGAAGACGCGGCCATGAGCGAGCCCATGTCGCTGGACGTGGCCTCATGTGACCTACAGAAAGGGGCCAACCGGGACCCCGGCCTTATGTCAAGCCAAGTCTTGCGAGATGAGTCCAGCTTCATCCTCTCGAGCCTGCCGGCGGAATCTATCGCCAGCCTCGAGCAGGTAATGGCGGATGCCCATCGAGAAGCAGACATTGCAGCCGCCGATGACGTCTCGTCCCACCACCCGCTCTACACCGACGTGATGGGTCTCCTCGCCTCTCCCTCGAGCGAGATCTCGGGCCAGGGATGGCTAGGCGCGTGGGCATCGACAGAGCCCACTGTTTCGTAGCGGAGCCAGTCTCCACATGTACAATACTCTGACCCTGCTTGTCTCATTAGTGTAGCGATCGAGTCAAAGGCCCTCTTGGGCACAGCATAGGCGTTCGGAGGCGTGGATTGGAATATAAGCACCTTTTATTTCGGGGCTACCTAGATACTAGAAGCCACAAAGCGATGCCCGTGCTCAGCATACCCGCGGAATGGATGGAAGGGGCCAATGGCGTGCAAATAACCCGAGGCCGCTGATCCTGTCCTCCGTCCCCTTGCACCCTGAGCCCGAACCCGAGCCCGAACCCGGATGTACTTGGCCCCAAAGCGGCCGTGGCCGAACAAACCAATCATCATCCCTACCTAACGGGAGAGGGGGACGGCAACCCCCGAGGCCGTGCACCCGCTTTCTCCAACTCCCCCGCACACGACTTCCCCGAGAGGATGCATCCCAAAGCCCGATCTTCGCTCTGCCTCCGCAGCCGCCAACGTTTACATGTTTGCCAGGTCCGGTATGCCACGCGGCCCAATCTCTTTGCGCTTCTTGAGGGCGCCCTCGTCCTCGCCGCGGCGGAGAGCGGCGATGAAGTCCTCGGCGTTGAAGTCGGTGCCGATGGGGTTCTCGCCGAACTCGCGGCTCATCATGAAGGCCGTAGCTGCGTCGGCCGAGTCGAAGTTGTCAACCTGCGTCTCGAGCTGGTTGCCGTCCGGGTCCTTGTAGTAGATGCTAGTGGTGGGGCCGTGATTGACGCACCAGATCGGCTCGATGCCGCGGGCCCGCCGCTGCCGGTACGCCAGCAGCAGGTCGCTCAGGCTGCCGAAGGCGAAGGCGATGTGCTCCAAGCCGCAGCTGGTCGGCACCTTGGCGCCCGTGGTTGGGATCCCGATCAGCGCTATCCGGTGGTGTTCCTCGTCGTACGTGATGAACGAGATCATGCCGTTGCTGTACACGACGCTGCCGCCTAGGAACTTGACGTAGAAGTCCTGCATTGCCTCGAGGTTTGCCGTGCGAAGCACGACGTGCGCCAGCGATGAAGGCGCCAGCACCTTTTCGCCTGGGGCATCAAAGTCTGGAACCGTAGATGGAGACATGTTGACGTTGTGCTCCTTTTATTTTTCTCTTTCTTTCTCTTTCATTCCCTTCTTCTCTTTTATGCTCGTCTTTAATACTAATGCCAATGTCTGGTTTATATAAATAGATGAGTGCGAAATTGCAAGTCGACGACGGGATTCGTTGCCATGCATGGATATATACCCACCTCCCTAACCAACCGCTGCTGTGTGGGCGGGTTAGCACCGTCATTCGATTTGCCTGCGTCACTGTGGATCTGCCCATCCCGGGAGTTCCGTCAGAAGCCGAAGCCGAGCCCGCCGCTCTAACAGGCCCTGGGTTACCCTCAGTCTAAGGGGGATATCCTAGACCCACTCGCAGTCTCTATAGAATGCCAAGGTAGGGTAGCGTTTAGCGTTACTGAACGAAGCCCATGTGGACGTAACGATATTAATATTCTTAAATTTGGTTCTTCTTTTCCCCATCTGACCCCAAACATGTGTACGAAAATTTCATTTTGACGACATGAGATATCCAATTGAAAGCACTGCCTGGTTGTCGGAGAGGATGGGGGAAAATGTCAAAAACCTCATAGCGACTTTTTACGAACTAGCAGACTCTCGGGAGTCCGATGCAGGGGCTCGAATGGCGGCTGACGTCTTTAGCAGTGATGCCGTTCTTGTCTCGGCCCATGCTACTTTCCGTGGCTCCGCAGGTGCTTCCACTCCAGCCTCGTACCAGCATCGTGATCTTGTTCTTCTGTCACCGCTCGTGATACTTACTCTTCCAATGCACTAGAAATCTCAAAGAGCAGAGACAATGCGTGGGCTGTTGTCAAGTCCCGGAAGCACCATATCCTGAAGGCATTTGCGAGCAACCAGGAACCACAAGAGCTATCGCTCATCGGCACAGTAGAAATGGGGCTCTATAGTGGGAAAACGATCGTCTCGCCCTTCAGTTGCCATATCGAACTGGATTCGTCGCCTAGCAGCCCCGAAAACCCTCGAATCAAGGCTATGGAGGTCTTCGCGGTATGCATAGCCACTATTTCCTGACATTGGGGCCGTGTCAATGCTGACTAGGACATCCTGACCAGGACACTGCTCCCTTGGCAGCTGCTCTTGCTGAGTAGATGGGGACAAAGTCTTTCCTCGCTAGTTAGATGGAGAGGGGTGAAATGCGAACACAAGCGATATGAAATGGTCTCAAAGCCTTCTATCTTATATTTACCTACCATGTAAGGGCAGATGTGTTTTCATTAGAAATCTCTCAGAACCCGTTTTGATACATGTGTAGTTAATCAGCTTCAAATATCAACACTGATCATCCCATCGACATCGAGCTGACCATGTGCCCTTTCCTTGAACTTTTCACTTGTCGATGTCTACTTCAACGCCACGGCCAGCTCTCCAATATTCTCCAGCCATGAGCCAACATGTTGTGCACAACGGGCGACAGTGGCGCCGTCATGGACGCGGTGGTCGGCGCTCCAGCTTAAGACCCCCCGATGCCTCTTAACAATCCGTTCGTTCCCACTCTCGTCCTGCTGGAATACGGGCACTGGCTCGATCTTGCCAACCGCCACAATTACCGTCGTAGGTGATAGAATGACGGGTGCCACGACGTGGCCGCCGATGCTCCCGATGTTAGAGACCACGATCGTGTACCCTTTCATGTCCTGAGGAGCCAGTTTTCCAGCCTTAGCCAGTGCGCAGACGCGAGAGATCTCCGCAGCCAGAGATAGGACGGAATGGTTCTGGACGTTCCGGATTACGGGGACCAAGAGTCCCCGGGGCGTGTCCACAGCCAGACCGATGTTATGTGCTGACTTCAGGATAAGCTGGGGCTTGCCCGAGTCGCCCTCGGTGTCGAGGACTGAATTCAGAGTGGGGAAAGCCGAGAGAGCTTGCGACAACGCCTTCATCATGAATGGAAGTGGAGTCAATTTGGGGGTGGCGTCAGAGCCGTGCTGAAGGAACGACGTGATCGAGCGGTCGCTTGCTAGTCGCGCACGGAGCCCCTCCACCGAGGTGAAATCCACGGAATGCGTGTAGAGAAAGTGCGGAATGGTCAATGACCTGGTCATGGTTTGAAACATCTGGTCCTGGATGGGGGATAGTGCAGTTCGATGGTCTTGTCCGTCTTGTCCCTCTAAGCCACTGTCGGGGATGCTAATCCCAGGATCTGTCGGCAACGCCTGAGCTTGGATGTATCTAATGGCATCTTCCTTCAGGACTCGCCCATCCTTGCCCGTGCCTTCGATGTTAGCAAGATCAATATTGTTTTCTTTCAAGAGGTGCCTGACTGCTGGCGAAACCAAGCCGGAATTTTTCGGACTTGCGAGAGCGGTGTCGTCTTCGGTCTCGACTCTTCCGGAGCCGATCCGGGAGATATCTGGGGTTCGGTTCGATAGCTGTGAGCTTTTGCTCGTCGTTTCTACCAAGGAGACATCGTGCGTGATCTCTTGATCAACAGCTCCGGTAGGCTGGCTGGGCTCGTCGTCTTCGTCGTTGGTCACATCAATATCCAACAGGGGCTGTCTGCGATCAGAACGGACTGTAAAATCTCTCTGGATGAGCGAACCACACATACCGAGCCCACCTGCGCCATGTCCCCGGCATCGTGATGCAGCGCTGTGATCTTGCCGTCATATCGCGAGGTGATCTTGAAGATACTAAGTTAGTTGCATGAAGGGCATAAAGTATTCGGTACCGCGCGCAGAGAAGAGCAGTTTCTAATCGTCATTTACCTCGACAGAAGCTTTATCCGACTGGACCTCACAAATTGGGTCGAATTGCTGAACTTCGTCACCAGGTTTGACCGACCACGATATAATCTGGCACTCCGTGATTCCTATCAGTGTCAGCATTACAACCCAGGCATACATTGTTCACTGCAAAAGCTAACCTTCCCCAATATCCGCCAACAAATACGGCTTGACGGCCCAGTGGCTGAGACTTGTTCCGAATGACCGTTGTTGATTATACTTGGCAGGTAATCCAGACATCGGGGGCCCGACATAACGCAAGAGACCGGCCCTCTTGGTCAGCAGCACGCGGCCTTTCTGTTGAAACGAATGCATTTTCAAATAACCAATAATCTATGGCGGCAGCACAAGGTCGGGAAACATGTTGTGGAATAGGGCTGGTAATTACATAGCTCCCGTAGAGCCCTGGCGAGTACCGCAGTCCCCTGTAGGTTCCCATCCCGAGGCCGAGCTAGCCCGGCCTGCCGAGATGAACAACCGAGGGTAGCCGCAGCGAGCTTGGATCCTACCGTCTCGAGCCGAGCATAGCTAGCTATACTGTAACAGCTGTGTAATGTAGCTTACTGTCCCCCTTTCCTTCCTTCCTTCTCATTCTTCCGTATTCTTGGTGTGGCTCTCGTCAAGCTGCTTTGGGACTTCCATTACGAGCAAACGCTGTTTTCAGTCAAACTTTATGTTCTGCTAATATGAATCGTCTCCCACTGAGGTTGGCCCAAAGCTCTAGTAGCCGGCCCTTCCGTATCCCTCTAGAATGCTCACTTAAGCATGGCTTAGCACGGCAGCTATCAAGTTCAACCGCACGAAGTCATGTCTCTGCGTATGTATAATCTATCTATAAACATGTGAACATGTACGGGAACCTGTAATCCAACTGGGTGGCTAACAAATAATCAACACGTTAGACCACGTTTTCCTGGGGCCGTAAACAGCCTCTTCAGTTCGAAGATGGAGTGGGAGGCGCCATCGAATACAACGCCTATGCCAACATACAGTATCATGAATGCCAACAACATGATCGAAGACCCTACACAGATTACTTCAGATATCCCGGTGGAGGACGTGCTAACTTGGTATAAAAATATGCTTACCGGTGGGTTATACGAGCTGTTTCTTCTTCACACGCGCCAACGGATCTGACTTTGTCCTACCAGTGAACATTATGGACGGCATTATGTACGATGCGCAGAGACATGGTCGGGTCAGCTTCTATATGGTACTACACTTTGGGGTTCGCTTTTAGACCAACGAGGCTAATCATGGGATTCGAAAGGTGTCGGCTGGTGAGGAAGCGATAATGGTCGGGTCGGCCGCGGCGCTCGCAAAGAAGGATGTTATTACCTGCCAGTACCGCGAGCATGGCGTCTTCTTACAACGAGGGTTTGAACTGAAGGATTTCATGAGTCAGTTGGCCGCCAACTGCAATGACCCGGGCAAAGGGCGCAACATGCCGGTCCACTACACTGGGAGGGAGAAAGTTGGAGTGGTGAGCTGCCAGCACCCAAGAAACCTCATCCCGTATTTCTCGGTCCTGGCTAACCTCGCTTCAGCACGCGGTTGCCTCCACGCTTGGCACGCAAATACCTCACGCGGTCGGCGCTGGGTATGCTTTGAAGATGGAAGCACTGGATAGTACTGTGGAACCTGGTGTGGCCGTGGCTTACTTCGGCGAAGGTGCGGCCAGCGAGGGCGATTTTCACGGGGCACTGAATATGGCAGCAATGATACAGAGCCCGGTCATATTCTGCTGCCGTAACAATGGGTACGCCATCTCGACGCCCGCCTCTGAACAGTACCGAGGCGACGGGATTGCGAGCCGAGGAGCAGGTTACGGCATTGAGGCGCTCCGGGTTGACGGCACAGATATCTTTGCTGTCTACGAGGCCACGAAGGCGGCCAGACGGAAAGCCCTCGAGGATGGTGGCCGCCCCATCCTACTCGAGTTCATGAGCTACCGCATCTCCCATCACAGCACTAGCGATGACAGCACCGCGTACCGGGGCCACAACGAAGTTTCCTACTGGAATAGCGCTCAGCGCAATCCCATATCAAGGCTGCGCCAATGGTTGGAGGCCAAGAATGCGTGGAGCGAGGAATTGGATGTCCAAACGCGAGCGCAAATTCGAAAGGATGTTATTCGAGAACTGAGCCTAGCGGAAAAAGAGAAGAAACCGGCATTGAAGGAGATATTTACGGATGTTTATGCAGAGTTGACGGAGGAGGTAGAGTCCCAGCGGCAGGAGCTTAGGGAGATCATGCAGAAATATCCGGCAGAATACGACATAAACCAACACAAGGGAGGACTGGGGGGACTGTAGTTGGAGAGGGACCTATTCGCTAGATTAGTGTGTGACGAGGAAATATATTATAGAAGCTGAACCGGCCTATCCTTTAATAGCATGATGTAAATGTTCCCAACCTTGAGCTGATATGTTTTGCATAGGAGGAACAACTACTGCAAATAGTTCTTGTGCAATTTCCTGAGGGGATGCCCAATCTCGCTAGCTTATCACATTGATTTGATACAGATGCACCAAAATGCAAGTCTCAAGCATATTTAGCAGGTTTTGGAAGTCCCCGAGTCCAGCGGTTGAGATGATGGCATTGCCATAATATGCTATCTAGGTCTAAACATACACCAGCATGTACCCAAAATTTATTCCCGTTACATCAAATCTAATCTCTAATACTCCATGGATTTGAGGATACCGTCGTAAATTCCTATTCGAAGTTGGTCAACATCCCACGGCCTGTGGCAGCAAGGAAAGCGCATCGAGGCACTTACGGGTGACATCTGGCAAAATGTATTTCTCATACGCCAAGCCTGTGTGGGTTGTCCAGCCAGCTATCCTTTTGGTGGGAGCTTTCATGCTAAAGAAGCTGTGCTCTTGTATAGTAGCAGCAATTTCTGCCCCGACTCCAAAGTTGACCATGCTCTCATGGACCACGATGGCTCTGCCCGTCCTCTTGACGCTGTCCAGAATCGTCTGGCGGTCCCACGGATAAATCGTTCGAAGGTCAATGAGCTCCACTCTTAGGCCTGAGAGGTCCTTCTCCGCTGCCTCGATTGCCGCTAAGCAGGTATAGAGCGGCCGGCCGTAAGATACGATCGTCAAGTCGTTACCGGGCTTTACAATCTCCGCCTTTCCTAAAGGCAGAGTAAAGGCTTGGTCGGGGACTTCCTCTACCGCGGCGCGGTAGAGAATCTTAGGCTCCATGAATATGACAGGGTCTTGACAATCCATAATCGCAGATAGCAGGAGGCCCTTTGCTTGGGACGGGGATCGTGGCATGACGACTCGGACTCCTGGTACGTGACAGAAGAGCGCCTCGGGCGACTGTGTGTGGTATCTAAGCACTCGTCAGCGTCCTCGATGCCTCCCTCCCTAAAACGCATTCCACGCCTTGCCACTCACAGGGCGCCGTGCCCAACACCGCCGCAGGGCGTCCGGATCACGAGGCCGCCGGCATTGCCGCCTGACGTCCCCTCCCGGTAGCGGAATTTGCAGGCCTCGTTGACGATCTGATCGAAGGCCGGGAAGACGTAATCGGCAAATTGGATCTCGACCACGGGCTTCATACCCTCGGCGGCTGCCCCAATGGCGACGCCGACAATGCCCTGCTCTGTGAGCGGCGTGTTGAAGACCCTCTCCTTGCCAAACTCCTCCTGTAAGCCAAGAGTGCACCGGAATACGCCGCCGAAAGCGACATCTTCGCCAAAGCATAACACCTTTTCGGACGAGCTCAATGCCGTGCGCAGCGCAGAATTTACCGACTGACACAGGTTAAGTCGCGATGAAGGTCCATCGCTGGGTATCTCGGGGGCTGTTGCTAGGCTACTCCGGTGGTGGTGCAGCAGGGCGGTAGCGCCAAAGTCGATTGGCACATTCAATCGGCGCGTAGATGCGGTACTAACCTGGGTTGCATAGGCGCGACGAAACTGTGCTGCCAAACCGTCAATGGATCGGAGTGAGCGAGGAAAAGGCCGACAGAGCGTCATTGTCGAAGCGGCGTACGGACGAAAACTGGAAGACTGTCGGCGGGTTGCTGTAGAGCACAAGTGTCCGTAGACACACGCATTAGTCGGGATCTGCTACGCGTCATGCTCGTAGGACCGCCTTCTTCATCGTCACGGGCGACAAGCAGGAGCCAGTGACGAGATCAATTGCTAAGTGCCGCGGTTATCCGAGTCGATCCTGCGGGACTCGGTGTGCCGAGCTGGACGCGATGAGCCTAGAGAGCCAAATGGGCTTCGTAAAGCTCCCTGCAGGACCACCTAAGGTGGCTCGGACGGTAAATTTCGGGGGAAAACAGGACTCGGCGACCGCAGTGAGGCGAGACCGCGGGCCCGTAACCCGAGCGGGCTTCTCGGGGTCTCTCTCGGGTTCAGTCTCGGTGTCGGGCTCGGCCTCCAGCTCAAGGAGGGAGACCGAGTGACCTGGCTTCGGGTTGGCCCATTAGGGCGGTTTCAGCTACTCGTTAGAAATGGACGTCCACTATCGACTTAGTCCCCCAGCCCGAGCAGTACCCAGCAATTCTTAGCTCCCCCGCATATGCGCTCCCCATGGGGTAAAAGCCCCCGCAAATCGCCAGTGTTCTCCATTTGTTTGTCAGTCTCAGTAGCTCAACACACCGAAATCCTGGCTGATAGAGTTATCTCATACCTCTTTTGCTGCAGTCCTGGGACAACGCCATAGGATTGGAAGAGCTGGAAGTCCGGGAAGAAGGGGGGGCATATGCCAAACCTCCCTGGAGGCAGCCTGCTACTAAAAGAGGTGACACCCACCTTACAGTGCTACCTACTTGTCGACATATTCTAAGCCATCCAATAGTTATTTACTTTCTTTTCTCCTTATTTCTCTCCCAAACATTCAGGCTGTACCAGGTAGCTTGATCTGGCCTCGGGCCTACTACGAGACTACCATGATTATTTTATCCGATTACCGATTTGGCCTTGTGCTCTTGGCTTCCGGTCTCGTGTTGCTAGTTGCAAAGGTCTACAAGATTGGCAGTCGGGCCTCAGACCTGCCGCCGGGCCCCCCGACTCTGCCATTAATCGGAAACCTCCATCTTGTTTGTCTTTCCCATCAGCGATAGATTCTCGAGCGGGCAACTAAAGACCAAGGCAGATGCCTACCAAAAGGCCCCACGTGCAGTTTCAGAAATGGGCAAAGCAATATGGGTATGGCATCTCTCCCGTGACCTCGAGATCGCACGGCCATATCTAACGGGTGCCCGTGTCTAGACCTGTATACTCTCTAATGCTCGGGTCGAAAACCATGATTGTGCTTTCCTCCGACGTCGCAGTCAAGGATCTCCTAGACAAGCGCAGCGGCATGTACTCGGACCGCCCGGACATGTTCATCGGCCAGAGAATTGCCAGCGGCAATCTCAGGTTGGTCGTGATGGTGAGTACCTGACACTTTTGGATGCAAAGCTGGCCGGATGGTTTCCTAAGAGCAAAACAAAAACAGAGATACGGCGACAACTGGCGCATGATCCACCGCATGATTCACAACATTTTGAACATCAAGGCTGCTGTGACCTACGTGCCTTATCAGGATCTAGAGAACAAGATTCTGCTATCGGGGCTACTAGATAGTCCGGACGACATGCTGTTTCACATTCGCCGCTTTACCTATTCGTTATCCACACAGATGATATTCGGGTATCGTTGTGTCAGCAACAGAGACCCAAACCTCTTACAGCTCTTCTCGGTAAGTCCATGGTCGCCCCTGTCCCATTCCCACTCCCACTCCCACTCCCGGGACAGCCCGCCTAATACGCTGCAGTGCTTCGAGAAATGGGGCGAGCTTTCGGGAAGCTCCAGCGCACAGCTGGCGGATTTGTACCCGATATTGCAATCCCTCCCGTCCGTCATCTCGCCAAATGTTCGGTACGCAAAGAAACTGCACGAGGTGGAGAAGAAGCTATATGTCGGCCACTGGATGAGATCCAAGAATGCGCTTGACTCTGGAACTGGCCTCGTATGTGCCCCAATCCTCCAGTCTCTCTGTAGCCAGCCAAAGGTAGCCAGAGCTCACCAGCTGACACCCTTATTCACCAGCCCTGCTTTTGCAACGACATTTATCGCGCTCAGGTGACCGAGAAGTTCTCAGACGATGCCGCCGGGTATATAAGCGGCTCGCTGCTCGAGGCTGGCTCAGACACCACCGCATCGACCCTCTACGGCTTCATCCTGGCCTTGCTGGTCTGGCCGGAGATCCAAAGGAAGGCCCAGGAAGAGATCGATCGCGTCGTCGGGCCTGACCGCTTGCCAGTCATTGAAGACTACGAAAACCTCCCTTACATCCGCTGCTGCATAAAAGAGAGTCTCCGGTGGATGCCAACGGTCATCCTCGGCGTGCCGCACTCGGTGCTCAAGGAAGACAACTATATGGGCTACCGAATCCCCGAGGGGTCGACGATCATCAACAACGTCTGGTAAGTCTCCCACTCACCTCAATGTATAATAGCAATACAGTAAGGGGTATTGACTCGCCTGGCGTAGGGCAATTCACATGGACCCAGAGCGGTCCCCCAACCCGCGGGTGTTCAACCCTGACCGATTCAAGGACGATCACACCACCCTTTACCAGTCTGCCGTCGGCGACACCACCAAGCGCGATAATTTCGTCTTTGGTGCCGGACGTCGGCTCTGCCAGGGCATCCACATCGCCGAGAGGTCGCTTTTCCTGGGCATTTCACGCTTCATCTGGGCCTTTCACTTCTCGACACCCAAGGATGCAAGCGGGAACCCCATCCAGTATGACATCGAGAATCTAGTTGGCGGCATCACCGTCCAGCCTGCCGACTACCCCGCGGTGATCAAGCCCCGGTCCGAGGGCAAGGTCGAGATCATCCGGAAGGAAGTAGAGGAGTGCGAGAAACTGCTAGATCCCACGACGGGCCAGTGGAAGCAGGTGCCCAAGGGGATGGCATTCAGCACCTGGATGCCAGAGAAGATAGAAGCGTGAAGCAATCATTTAACTTGTACCTGGGGTGTTTGTGACTTGGAACAAATTGTGGGAAAGTATATATGGCTTGCGAACTCGCTGTTTTTCACAAGAGACGCACAATGTGTAGGTCAAATATAGTTACGATGGCTTTAGATATCGAGCTACTCCAGAAATTAAGCTGTTCGCAGATTTCTTTTTCAAAAAAAAAAAAACTAGCTGCAGCAGATTAACCATGTTAGATAGGTGAGTAGGTTGAGATTAATATTAGGAGAGGCTCCAAGCTCAAGGAGAATACTATAAGTTTTAGTCTGCTCTTTATATACTGCAGCATATAGTAGTAAGAAATTACCAGAGGTATAATCGATACATAACAATAGTTAAGCATATAGAAACGAGACAACGTCTGCATGGCCTCGCGCTACAGTATTAACCAGGGCATTCTTTACTATATAGCTAGAGAGGTCTATCCTTATACTATACTAGTTAATAATTGTCTAGTAGAAAGCCAGGGCTTTCTATTGATCGCCTTTAAAGATAGTAGTATATATTAAAGAGTGTATAGCTAAGCTATTATATTGTAAAACTAAAGTCTTGTATATATAATAGTTATAAGAATAACTAAAATCTACACTAGCCTTAGCTAGAACAGAGATGAGATTATCGTTGCCCTTGTTAATTATAGCTTATAAGGCAGATATACCCCTTTCTCTATTCGTCCTATTAACCTAGGCTTTTCTCTAAAGCAATTCTTATACTATCTCCCTAGCAGTAGCAAGAGGGAGATAAAGTATTGAAAATATCACGGAGACGAACTGCGTCATGAAGTATTGGATGATGGAACTGCTGACGAGGTATGTTCCTGGAGGGAAATACACGACAGCGAAGAGAGTGGACGAGCTCCCGCAACCCAACCCGCAACGGTTTCCATCTGCGATGGCTCGGTTGATCGCTGCTGTGTTGTCCGTGACGCCGTCCCCGACGGCTCCGCAGTCCTTGATATTTCTCCAAACCTAGATCCGTCTTAGGCTCCTGAAATCGGGAGAAGGTGGCAGAGTGGCTAGGCAGCTTACCTTGTACGCAGAGTCCGAGACCATTGGCGATCGGCCATTCTGGACCATGTCGGCCATCCAGTAGCTCGCTGCCTGGCGGGCATCGAGGAGTCCCGACACAGTCTCATTCATCATCTGCGCTTCAGCGACAAGGGCAGCAGCCGTGGCGACAGTGTTGTTAACGCCGGTGGCGCTGTCATCGCCAGGCGAGGGGGGCGCTGGGAGAGCTTCTCTGAACTCGTATTTGTTCTTGCGGACATTGTTGACCAGACGCTCGTTCCGCTGACGGGCCTCTTCTTGTGCGAGGAGGACGATGCGCTCTGCCTCGGCTAGAGTGGTGTTTCCTGTCACGTTGCGAGCGAAGACGCCTGCTTGGTGAGACACCTTGTGGCTCTGGCGAAGCCAGACCGCGAAAAGAGACTTCCATACTCCTTGGCGAGGGTGCCAGTGGTGTAAAACAGGGCAGCCTGGGCAAAAATGACGGACAGCGTGATCTTCATGGTTGCGATAACGAGACAGACCAACTCTGTCGTCGCAGTTGAGAATGAAGAGGACACGCAGCCTGGAACGAGCAGACGATGAAACCCGAGGGCCGAGGAAGACGGCCTGGAGCCTGGGACGATCAGTACGCAGGCTGGGGGGACGACGTTTCCTATGCTAGATGTAAGAACAACCAACCCATAGGTATTAGAAAATAGCCAGGTCAATGCATTGCTGAAGCCCGCGTTGTCGCTGAGGCTTGGTGTGGGCCCGGTCTCAGCATAGTAGCTGCAGGTACCTGTGTGTATCTACTCACGAGTCCGGCCCCCAATCCCTACGCCCATTCTGGACATCTCGCATCTTGGCAGGGCCCATTAGAGGGTGGAATGCAAGGCGCTCTTGGGGGCTAGTTATTTGATGTCGACGATATGGAGGGAGTTGGGCTGCAGGGCCGGGGATCGAATGTGCCAATAGTACCCTATTATTTTCCATCTTGGCTATTTGTAGGGGCCGGTTTTCCTAGTTGGTGCGATGTGCCCGTGCAGGCGGCCAATTTCTGGGTGTATTCAGGTTGTGGCTGTTAGCCCGGGGTCCCTGCATGCGGTATTCACGCTAATACCCCTGGCTATTGCTACCTCGTAGGGTGTTACATGTTATGACGAGGCCCCCCGGGGCTTGGCATAGGAAAGGTACCTATGCAGAGTACCTATCTTCTCGTGGGCGCTATCCATTACACATGTAGCTTGAGTTAAGAAAGTCTGCTTCTCTCCTGTTTCTCTCGAGTCACCTAGGAGGTGAGAGGGCAACAGGCCCCCTTTTTCTTGACCCTGTGTCTCCTACGATCACAGACGGCGTAGCCACTTGGTCCATTATGCGGTGGTCTCTGATCTCGAAGGCCGCGGCCACAGTGCTCTACGCCTATGTGGCGACCGTTGAAGCATCTGCCCTCTTTCCAGGGGAGCAGAGAACTGAGATGAGAGATGGGAGGGAAGTTTGGGTCACGGGAGGGAAGACTGCCGCGGCTCAAGAGGCTGTCTTTTTTGGTAGGTGGTCTTTTCAAGACTCAGACGGACGGATTCCCACGTTCCCTAACGCAGTATAATCATTCTAGTCAGGGACTACGGTACGCTGCGGCCAAAGCTTGTCTACAACTGCTACCTAGTAGCGTCCCTGTGCAAGAACGCGGTTGCCTACCTCGGTGCTGGCGTTACGACTGCGACCTTCCACTTCGACAAAAACAAACAAAGAAACGATGAGCGGAGAAATGGCGATTGGGGCTCAGGCTGCGACAGCAAATGGATTGATCGTCACACATGCCCCGAAGGAGACCAGCCTAACTGGTGGTTCGAGAAGGACGGCGCTGTGTCGCAGGGACCATTGGCACCGCGTCTGAGCGAAAGGGGTGGCGAGACCAGTAAGAACAGGCTGGGTTGGTTCCGAACCGAATATGATGAGAACATGCAGCCAACTGATCACTGGTTCGACTATGGCGCTATATTTTCGTGCGATGAGTTCCCAGCTGCCAGCTGGATCGAAGGAGGAAAGTCTCGCGGGACTATCAACCCCAAGACCGCGAACACGTACTGTAAGCCAATAGATGACAACGCCTTCTTCAGTTCTTGGAGCTAATTACCCCCAATCTGCTCAGGCGCTCCAATGTCCAATCCCTGCACAGGCGAAGACGGCGATCCTGGGGGATATACGGAGGGCCTTCAAACCGACCAGAATTGGCAGGCTCATGGCTTCAACCAACTACGGGTATGCGTCGATCATTGCCCCCCCCCCCCCCATGGAACGCCGTCGTTTCTACAGTTCAGAGGATCTAACATCGTTTTGTTTGCGGCTAGACGTGGTTTCAAAAGCTCGCCGGCAACAAATGGCGGACCAATAAGTCTTTCTCCATCTTCAAGTTCGATTTCGAGATGGTCAACAATCCTAGCATTGGAACGGCCGTCTGGGTTGAAGCAAACGGAGTGAAAAGGTACTGCTATGGTCTTCCAACTAAAGAAAGCTGTTCATCGGACCTGCTAGCCACCGATGGCGATCCAGACAACAGCGGGTAATCAATCCGCGCAGTGCGAATAGCTGTAGCCTGATCAGATACTATCAGAGCAATGGTGGACGAGTCTTAGCCGGAGATTAACTCTGTTGTATCTGGATAATGCGTGTTGCAACATCAATATTGTTATTGACAAAGAGAAGATGGTCAGGATAAGTGGCCTGTCCAAAACTTAGAGGCCAAGCATGTTGACGCAAACTTGAATGTCTGATTAAGATATTAAAGTTATAATTTTGTTCAGAAAGAAGGAAGAAAACATACTCGTGCTCATACGCTTGGCTGGTTAGGCGGAACCCTAGCATAGCCCGTTAATAGTTAGGGGGGTAAAGGAAATTTGTCTCTATGTTAAGAGTGGCTTGAGTAGTATCACCTCATATTATAGGCGTGATTGTTCAATTGGCGTTCTTTGGCTTATTAAAAGTACCCGACCCGAAGGAAGCGCCATCCGCAGCTCGCGGCAGTAGTATCATTACCCAGAAGCGGGACCAAGACCTCGTGGCAAATGCCTATGATTCCATGAACGCAGTTTGTCCTGTGTCTATATATACTAATAGAATGCGCAGTTTGGCACGAGAGCCCAGGCCCGAGGATTGATATCTTCCCTAGCGTCTTTGTCCAGATACGCAAGGTGAGGAGCTTGATATTCAACGAGGAATTCTGTGCCGTTGGTGTAGTCAGACCATTCTCTGTTCAGCACGTCATCGGGCCCATTTGCAAAGATGGTGGCCCGGTTCTTGAAGAAATGGTAGTCTTGCAGCTGCCTCCAAGATGTACCAAATAGTTTTTTGTGAAACTGAAGGTTGAAATGGTGTCGAAGGAGAAAGGTAAAGAACTGAAGTGGCGGAGGGGCCGCATTTTCGTCATGGTTCATATTGGCAATGCCGGAGCGCTGGTACAAGTCTTCCAGCACGAGGGGAATGTCCAAGATTGGAGGAAAGGCCGTGAGATACTTTTCTTCGTGGCCAACTGGTGCTTCCAGATCGGAAGAGCGGGGAGTGTGTGCAAGTAGCTGCTGATCAGCCGAGTCCATGACGTTGTCCGGCATCAGAATCTCTTCGGCCTGAAAGACGCCAAAGAGGACGACTTTGGCAGTCCTCGTCTTCCCGGAGAACGTCCTAGGGTTCCGGACCTTGGGTCGCCCCAGCCGTCGCTTGCCGTCAGAGTTGGCGATGCAGCTCAGAATGAACTCGAACATGTGGATTGCTTGCATCGTGAGCCAGAGAATCGCTTCACCTTCGGCAGCAGATCCACCATGGAACCACTGAGTCATTAGGCCGGACTCGGGCCAATGCATCCACGCTCGGCCCGGGGGGCTAGGGTCCATGCCTGTCTCCGCTTCCAACGTTGCCGCTCTTACCTCATCACGCAGCATATCCCGGGATGGCGGCGGCGGTCCGGCCCGGAACTGGAGCAGCGCTAACCGTACGAACCACTCTATGACCGGGCCAAATACTTCCTTCTGACCCCCTAACTCGTCATTGAGATCGTAGACTGGGAAGCGGCGCAGGTACTCCCGCTCTTCCTCCTCGACCCCAAGATACGAGTAGCCT
The DNA here is from genome assembly GCA_021432635.1 of Thozetella sp. PMI_491. Lineage (NCBI taxonomy): Eukaryota > Fungi > Ascomycota > Sordariomycetes > Chaetosphaeriales > Chaetosphaeriaceae > Thozetella > Thozetella sp. PMI_491. The sequence continues at coordinate 285,499 of MU270061.1, read as the reverse complement.
GCGTGACCGAAGGAGGCCTTGCGCATAAGGTTAAAAAGCCTCCACCGACACCATTCTTCTTCATTCTCGGAGCGAGAGGCGGTGTATGGGTAGAAGGGCCGGTGGTATGTGCGGGCAAAAACGGTCCCCATGAGCAACGTGATGTAAGCTGCCGCGTGGAAACGGTCTCTCCAGACACGCATACCCGATGGCTCTTCTGGGGTGTTAAGGGGTGGCGGTGGTACCCTGTCGCGAGGCCATCTCTCGTAGTCATCAGCCGCTCCAACATATTCCTCGGGGAGCGTTACATTGCAGTATCTAATCTCGACGCATTGGACTAGATGATGCAGGTCAAGGATGTCCCTGAGCTCTTCGAGGCTGGGCTTGCGAGCTGCGCCCTCAATATCATGGAGTCGAATCTCCGGGGGGAGAAGACCATCTCGGTGGGCGTCATGGACGAGAGCAGTGGCCCGCACCTAGAATCCGGCATTAGTTGGGTGTCGACCCTGTCATGAGGCTGATCGCTTACCGCCATTAAGGCCTGCTCGAACATGGGGACAGCCTTGGGCCCCACATGCCAGAGAATGCTGGGGGCATTGGCAACCCAAACAAGATACAGGTGGCGGCATGTCAGGAAGAACGCCCGCAAGTCAGCCAAAGAGTCGCAATATTGGAAGATGTGGACGACAAGCTCGGCAGGCGCCGAAGAACCAAGGGCGCAAGAAGCCCCCATCGGAGCGAAATAAGAATACCACGTTATTGATGCCAAGAAGCGCGGGTTGGAGCTGGAAGGCAAGTCGCAAAGCAGTGGGGTCCGAGGTCGGTAGGCTGGCCTGGTTAGAGGATATTGCTATTATGAGCTAGAGCGCAGAGTCGGTAGGCGATTGCTTCTTGCAGAACTTTTGTCTCTGGCTTAGTTCCTCACCTGGGAAAGATATCTTACTTTACCTAAACCACTGAATGTGGGCTTTAAGCTGTGCGGGGTCTTTTCCGTTTGCATTTCCGCGCGTAACCTGACAATTGCCCCCCATATTTCAGGCACTTGGCCCCCAATGCAGGGGATCCGCATAGCCGCCTGCAAATTACCTTACTACTGTAGGTAGTACCTAGGTTAAGGTAGGCTAGGGTAGCCGAGCCCCCTATCTTGGTTCCCAAACTTCGCTGAGTGCCGAGACATGAGTACCCAGCCAGCTTTCCGCAGGTTCCGTCAGGACTGGGCGTGCCTGGGGTAGGGCTAGGCCGTGCTGAGGTGCTGTGGGTTATACGATTAACATTGGGTGCCATGGCTCTAGGCCTCACTTTATCTCTTACCTGGAAGTGGATGATGAAACCGCGGCATCGTCGCAATCGCCATAGAGACAATTCCCGGCGCCACATTCAGCACTTGTGCTTCCGCACCTGCGTACTTTTGTCAGCCTCGTGCGCCCACCGAAATGACGTAGAAAGGGACGCTCACACTCCGTTGACGGAACAGCAGTTGCCATATGGGCCGCCGCAAACAAGGTTGCTGTGGTCTGGGCCACAGAGCCCATCGAAACTGTACCCGTTGCCTGGGCAATTCCCAGCTTGGCAGTTTCCAATTGCGCAATATTCACTTTAGGAGAGGTCAGTTCAGGTCTCCCGTGCGCGACTACCAGGTTTATCTTCAGGCCTGTTTCATTACTCACTCTGTCGAGCCGCATCTGGACTTGTAGTAAGCATTGTGACATAAAAGTCATATCTAAGAAAAAAGTCAAGGAGAAGGGGGCTGTGCTCAACTCACTGTCCGTTTTTGCCACAACAGTCGCCAAAGACAGAGCCGACACAGGTAGTGTTTGCTCCTCGTGAACACATTCCATCCGTTGTAGGAGGCTTGTTCGTCACTAATATCTACGCATCAGCCGTGCGAAATTCTTAAAGAGCATCAAGGAAAGAAAAGGAACCGTACACGATGCTATGCAATACTCGTTTCCGGGTGCGAAGGCTTTGCAGTCCTCCAAGACATTGGGGTTCATTCGGTAGAATTGACTGATGGTGAGACCGTACGTCTCAGCGAACTCGCTGCAGTTCTGCCACACATAGCTGTTGATAAATAACCTGCAGTCACTCCCGGGACCGGACTGCCTTGCTAGCAAGTCAAAGTGGCCGGGATAGCCTCGGGACATCACAGCTAGCGAATTGGCATTTCCGCTCGACCCGAACGGGACTGCAAGGACGCCATGGAGCGATGTGAGGCCGAGAAGCAAAGCTCGCGCAAGCATGTTGATGTTGGGCGGCGCGAGTTGTGACTGTGGTCCCACTGGCAGCTACCCTCGAGTATTGACGTGCCTAGGAGGAGATGAGAAGGAGGGGGAGGGAGGGAGGGAGAGAGAGAGAGAGAGCGCGCGTGCGAGAAAGGTCAAGGGGGTCAGCGATAGTCGCCGAACAGAAACCGCAGGAAGCTCCAGACAGCCATTGCTGGGCCCGGTGAAAGAGTTAACATCCCCACACACAACCATCTCAGGGAGCTCCGGCACACTCAATGAGGGTCGATACTCGAGGTACTTGCGTTGACAGAGAGGTACAACCCAATTCTGGAAGGTTTCCCATAGTCCGACTAGGATGGGCTTTCTGTTTCTACTACGGCGGGAAAGCAAGCAAGGCTCGGGTAAAGCAGAATTGCGCTAATGCAGGGACAATGGTAAATCGACGGGCGTCACATTCACCAGCTTCCTAGTATATGAGCGCCAAGGAAATGGGGTGCTGGGTTATTGACTTGGCAGACAACATGTGATAAGGAGCCTTGTTCGCCCAGTGGTACTGGGGAAACTGCTGTGGGGAGGCTGGCTACTGCGGTTACTCGGAATTTGAATGCAGCCCTGACTATCACTGGTGAGTTATCAAGCCATTTATTCTCTCCTCATCGTCGAAATTAACAGCAGAAATAGCCAGTCAGACTATGGTCTTTGCAATGTCATCTCTACTATCAAGTCCACAGCGACCGGGGGAACGGTAACCAAAACAGGCACTGCGACCAAGACGACGGCAACCATAACTAATTCTGCCGCCCCTACGTCGACCTCGGCCATTGTACCAAGCACGAGCGGCAGCCAACCACCCACGGCCACAGAAACCGCCTTCTACCCTGGAAACTCGGACTGGACTCTTACCGGGTGTGTGGTGGAGCCCCTCGGCGTGCGTGCCCTGACGTATCTGTGGGATGACGATGCTATGTCTATTGAAGCCTGTCTCGCTCGTGAGTTTCTCCAAGCTGGTTACCTTGACTCAAGCCTCCGTTCTGACAGACGTCGCAGATGCAGCAGGATACCTGTATGCCGGAGTCGAATACGGTCGCGAGTGCTGGTATGGCAACACAATGGACAGCGCCGCCACCCTCGAGCCCAACAACAACAACTGCCAGATGACGTGCTCCGGGGACTCGTTTGAGTACTGCGGCTCAGGCGCACACCTTATCCTGTACATGAAGGCCGGCAGCACGCCGCCCTCCGGCACCACCACCAGCTCCGGACCGGCGCCAACGCCTTCCTTCAAGCCCAGCTACGGAAATTTTAATCTGCTCAGCTGCTACAACGAGCCTGCAGACGCACGAGCGTTGAGCAACCTCTATCCCGACGACAACATGACGATCGAGATGTGTCTCGACGTGGCAGCTAGCTACAAGTATGCGGGAGTTGAGTATGGGCGTGAATGTTGGTATGGAGACACGTTGAACTCTGGTTCAACCCAGCAGATGCTGGGAGAATGCAACATGCTGTGTCCCGGCGATCTGCTCGAGTATTGCGGTGCTGGCAACAGGTTGATTTTGTACAGCCAGTAAGGCCAGGAGGCATTCTCGGCATCAAGAGAGCGAGTTCCTTGTTAGTACACGCAACAGAGTACAGAAGTATATTATTATATATATGATTATCGCCCATATACATGTAATAGCAAGGATGCTACCAACTACAGCCAGCACTTCTTTCAGTGAGAGCAGAGAGTCCCCAGTCACAAAGAGCCTTTCTCATTTCACCCCATGCATCAACATCCCTCGCAGTGGACAGCGTGAAGGGGTGATTTGGGCCTAAGACGCGCTGCATCGCCAGCAGACAACGTTCCATCAAGGCCAGCGCATCGGCATAGCGGCCTAGATTTTGCCAAGTATATGCTAGGTTATGCATGGTTGTTAGTGTATTCGGATGGTTCACCCCAAGCTTATTTTGCAAAGCCTCTAACACCTGCACCTGCAGCTTCTCAGCCTCTTCCCATCGGCCCTGGCTCCTATAGGTCAATGCTAGGTTGGCCATACTTGTCAGTGTATCTGGATGGTCCACCCCAAGCGTATTTTGAAAAGCCTCTACCGCCTGCACCTGCAGCTTCTCAGCCTCTTCCCATCGGCCCTGGCTCCTATAGGTCAATGCTAGGTTGGCCATACTTGTCAGTGTATCTGGATGGTCCACCCCAAGCGTATTTTGAAAAGCCTCTACCGCCTGCACCTGCAGCTTCTCAGCCTCTTCCCATCGACCTTGTTCCCTATAGGTTAACGCTAGGTTGTCCATACTTGTCAGTATATCTAGATGGTCCACCCCAAGCTGGTTTTGAAAAGTCTCTACCACCTGCACCTGTAGCTTCTCAGCCTCTTCCCATCGGCCCTGGTTCCTATAAGTCACTGCTAGGTTGCCCATACTTGTCAGTGTATCTGGATGGTCCACCCCAAGTTCGTTCTGAAACATCTCCATCATCTGTATAAGCAGCTTCTCAGATTCATCATACCGCCCGTCTTCACGTAATGCATTGGCGTATTTCTTTGCCAGGATTTCCGTAGATTCGTTTTTTTTGGTTAGGAAGGCTGTACGCCAGAACATACTTCGCATGCGGCAGTAATCCCCTCCACTTGCTCCTATTCTGATGGCTGGCGCTTAGAAAGTTTTCAACCAAGCTTATAACTGCTTTTTGGCTCCATTTGTGCTGTATATCCTGCTCTTTAAGATAGCTCCTTATTGCGAGGTGTACCAGCCGATGAAGTTCGACAGCCGAGTCAGCGGGCCGTCTGGTGATGAGCGCGTACTCGTCCAGAAGGTTTACTGCTGTTTGTTTTTCAGATGAGGAGGTGGCTGGTAGAATATCTAGTAGAATATCTTTCCGGTAGACACTAGCCATGAAGAATAGGCAATCTCGTGTAGGGGGGTTATGACGAGAGATCTGGTCTAGTGAGATAAGCCAAGTCGTCGCTATTAAGGCTAAAACTCTTACTAAAGGCCACCCCTTGCGGGTTACATCGCAGCATAAGCTCACAGGAGCCTACCAAGCCAACGGCCAGGCCAAAGAGGCTGTTATATAACTTGAACAAGTCGTCGCCATTGAGGTTAAGAGTCTTAATAAAGACCACCACAATCGGCTCGTATCGCAGCATGTATCGCAGCATGTACTCGCAATAGCCTACTGAGCTAACGGCCAGGCCAAAGAGGCCATTACACTACTCAAGCAGGTTGTCACGGTTCATAAGGGAGTCCTCGCTAAAGACCGCCCCAACCGGCTTGCATCGTAGCACAAGCTTACAGGAGCCTACCGGGCCAACGACCAGGTCAAAGAAGCTGTTACTTTACTCCAGAAAGTCGTCGCGATTCGCAGGCGAGTCCTCGCCGAAGACCACCGGACCGGCTTGCATCGCAACACGAGCTAGCAAGAGCCTACCATGCCATCGACCAGGTTAGTGAGACTTCTATGTTGTCTGAATAGGTCGTCAGATTTGTGAGGGATTCTCTTGTCGAAAGTACTTATTGAGCTTCGTGATGTAATTGGTATTCAATCACATAACTATTGGAAGCAATAAAATCAAGATAAAGCTAAGCGATCATAGCAGAGAGATATCGAACAAACCGGGCAGAGTGAATACTTAGTTAACAAACTTAGATCAGAAGCTAGAACGCGGACAGTATAAGCGCTGAAAAAACTGGTGAGGGCTTGTTTGCCGAGAATTGTGAGTTACTCCTCCTTTTTTACCCTAGGATAAGAATAATTTCTGTAGCTTATAGGATAAGTAGTGGGGAAGGCGTAGGTGCTCGATATGGCTTTGTTAAGTATATCTCTTTTATTAGGTGGACCTGCAAAGCCACAGGTGCTATAGGAGGATATTGTTGCGTGATGCTGCAATCCGAGTCGTGGGGTGGAACTTGCTCCTCCTGGTAGAGAGAACAGAAGCTAGGTTGAAAAGAAGACAGGTCCATATGCGCTTAGCATGAACCAAAATTCGTAGCCTAGGTGATGAGGCTGGGCTTATTGTCACCTTCGTCGAAGATTCGATTTTTCTTGTCCTTGGCCGGGAGCATGCGCATCAAGCCGGACGGTCTCGATATCCACACTTCGTCGCTCTCCCCGCGCTTAGCGCCATATAAGTTGCCCCATTCCTTCGTGCCGCCCACTTTCAACTCCATCTTGCCGCGTCATCTCGCGTCCAACTTGCGCGGGCGGTACGCGAACATGTACGCGCTCTAGGAATTTTCACCAAAGTTGCGCTGGCCATACTCTTCTTGGTACCCACGGCACCGGCCTGGGCTACGCCGTGGGGATTGGCAGTGGCATGGAGTTTTACCACGAGGTTGGAGGTGTGGGAATTGTCGTAGGAGACCTTACCCAAATGCCTGGCGATCTTGAGCGCAGTGACCAAAAGCCGTCTTACCTTGCCGACGGCTCTCCCGGAGTTACCTCTCCACCTTCTCGATATTAGCAGAGCGCTCTATTTACGATAGGCTTTCCGTGTCCTCGTTGATCTCAAATTATTGCGTCTCCAAGAGTGCGGCCTCGCAGCTGAATATCTCCCTATGGGACTGGCTAGTGGAGGCCTCAGCCTTAATGATGTTGACAACCTGACCGAAGAGATCAACGGACGACTTGTAATTGGCCGGCCGCAGAAAAAGTACATTTAGGCTAGGTAGGCATAGTACACATTCTAGTGTTGACGCAGAATTGGACCGACGGAGTAAAAGATTGTAATCCCACGTGGGGGGCCGAAACCTCATAATCAGCGCCCCGCCAAAGCGAAGCGAGAGTTGAATGATGGGAGAAATGGAGCTGGAAGCTGCATTATATCACTCTCATCGACGAGGTAACGATCGACTGGAGAAAGTACGTCCGCGGCAGCCATGTCCATAATCTGGTTGTAGGCCTCTTGGTAGCTAACGGCCAAACAGGGGCTTGTACACCGGGGTCGCATGGCCGGTCATGCCTCCGCGAGTTTGCACAAGGTCCACGGCGACGGCAAGGTTGGATAGCGGACCCAGTATGCAGCTTGAGGTCATTAACTGTTGTCTAAGCCGGCTAGGAAGCTAGGTCGCGTCGCCAGACGAAGTTCCTATATTCCCGCTAACAAATACTACAAGCACGGCGGCGTATCTTGACAGAAGAGATATGTCAGTGTTGGCTGAACAAGGTTCCTATCGGAAAGGGGAAAGGTAACGCTTACGCTGCGGTGGCAGCAAATATTTCAGCTCGTCGAGCGTTTGTCATCACGCTAATGCACAAAGCAAAAGCGGTTGTAAAGGCGGCGATCATTGCCAACTTTGCTACATCATTGCTGACAAAATAGAAGCCTGTGATGGAGCCAATCAAGAAGATGGCAGCCACAACTATTGTGATGGCGCTCACTGCAAGAGAGATAGAGCTGTCCTCGAATCGGCCAATCTTGAACCGACCGTCCCGTGTCAACTCGGTCTGAGAAGTCGTGAGTAAAAGGCAATGACGCTAATAGCAGATCCGACAAGCAGCTAAATGCCCAATTTGAGTGTAATCATCCTCCATGGAAAAAGAAAAAAGAGCCAGGGACAATAGTTACCTTTACACGCCAATGACGCCTCAAAAATTGCGACAGATAATCAATTTCTGCTGGGGGCTTTAAGGAAACGAGATCATTCTCGTCGTCGAGAAATCTCTTTGCTTCTCCGCCGAGCATTGGCTCCGGCTTGGAAAACCAGTGCCGTAAGGTATCAAGAACTCTTCGATTTGGCCGTTGTAGCTGTTCCATCCGGCTCTGCAGGAGAAGGGCTTCATCTACTCGGTTTGTTGGAGCTAGTAAGTAGGGCGAGATCCGTCTTTGCCTCTTCTATTTGAAGAATGACTAGGTGCGTAGCTCGATGGAGTAGAGAGCGACTCACGGTATTCTTTTATTTTGAGTCGGAGCCTTTCAACGAGCTCCATCCGATGCCTCGAGTCCTCGTGACCAGCTCTACTCTGGCTGACCATTGTCTCCCACGTGCGAACCATGTCTTTGACCTGTAGATTGTCAAGGGCAGCCTGGGCGTCTTGACGGTCGAGGAAAGACAGCTCCTTCTCTATGGAAAGAAGTTCGCTTTGGAGGTAGAGCAGATTTCTAGCCGCGAGGTTATCAAATTTCCGGAACACAAACGTCTCGTTGTCTGAGTCAAGAGCGATCCATTCGGCTGCTGCCGCGTATCCTTCCAGCGGGGGCGACTGTCCATTCATTGTGTTGACGGGGGCTCCCACTAGCCAATCTTTTTTTTTTTTTTTTTCCCTTTAAGGAGAGGCAGCTTGAGATGCAGGGAAGGAAAAAGGCACACCCAGAGATCTAGCAAGATGGCGGCGATGGTGTTGTTCTTGTTGATGCCATGGTTTGAAACGATTCTCTCGCTTTGCGAGTTGAGACAAGAATACGTATGTGAGCGAATGCCGCAAACCTGGTGCAAGGGGTCCGCAGCAAGGTAGAACTCCATTTCACTGCCCAAAAAATCTCACACCACTGGTAGGGGAGGGGCTAGGGTGGATCTTCGGGGCCTGCCACGGACAGAAAATACAAGTCAATTCCATTCCGACGTCACGTCGCAGGCGGGGTTGGTGACCAACAAAAGTGAATTTTTAGTTTGTGAACAGACCTCATTGGCCCTGTCCTGGTAGCGTGCTAACAACAGTTCATACGGTGGATGGGCGCCTGATTGCGGCTGAGCAACAGCAAACCTCGGCATGGCGGTCTGCAATCCATGCCGACTATCATCAACAAAGGATGCTCAAAATTTTTGACAGTCCCTTGGCATTGAGAAAATCATATGACCGGAAGGATTCGATACAGAACCTACAGTATTCAGACTAAAGGAGCCCGAAGCCATGCTCGGCTACTCGTCCTCGTCCGACTCGGACAATGAACACCGGCGCCACAGGCACACAACCACCGTCGTACCTGCTGCTCCGGCCCCGGGCCCGGCCCCTGTCGAGGCCAACAAGAAGAAGAGGAAGAAACCCAAGGCCCCTATCCAGAAGCCCATCGACCGCATCTGGAAGCGATTCAGCAGCAAGCGCTTCAGTCGCGCTCTCAGTGTGCTGCCCTTCGATCCCGTGCCCCCATCGTCCACCTCAGACGGCTCGACCGAGTTGCTATCGGCCGGCTACGAACGTGCGGCCCAGGAGTGCCGAAAGAAGGTTCGCAGGATTATAGAAGAGTGCCGCCGCGTCAATATGCGATACCAGGATCCTGGTTTCGATGTGGACTGGGACGTGAGCTGGGAAGTTAAGAGCGTGCGGGGCCACAACAACACAGACGCTCAGCCAAATCCCGGCGCCGACACCACTATGCGGTCCGACAAATCAGCGCCGATCATAGGAATTACTGTTTGCGAAACCCACTGGTCTAAGAACGGTTCCGATTTTCGAGAATCAGAAGCGGCCAAGAGCGGAAGCCAGATTGAATACACTGACCAGTTCTGGGCCAAACTCCAGGGACAAATGCGTCATTTTATGGAGAACCGAGAAGCGTTCATTGCGACATGTGATGACTGGCTCCTCCCGCACCTGCTCCAGTCGGCAAAGGACACTCTCCTGAAAATAGTGCCCCCTGAAGTCGCCGAGCCTGTTCACGCAGCCCTGGATGTGAAACTCCTTACGCACCAGCTGAGAAGGGCTACTGCCGACCTGGAGACACTGACGTCATGGATAAGAGACATCCTGAAGCAACATTGCACCGGCCTGAGGGACGGTGTGGTCGATAGAACTTGCGAGGTGCTGAGTGATGGATTCAAGGACAATGACAGCGAGCAGGTAACAGCCGGTCTGCGGTCACTGCTAGAGGTCTTGGAGTTGTCGAGGTTGGATGCTCTCAACAACCAGATCCGGCAGTGTCCACCAAACCTCGTGGAAGATTTCCTTCGCTACAATGCCCAGTCCCCCTTGGAACGCCTCAAGGAGAGGTTTGCGGAGAACAAGCCCAGTCAACTTCGGACACTGCCCAACAAGGTGAGCCAGTGGACCATCCACGGCGAACTCATGGGAATCCCAGTTGCCGCCTTTCCCGATTCTGGCGCAGATGCTTGCTTCATCTCTCCGGGAATGATGGCTAGGCTCGGCGTCAACGCCAAGACGGGGACTGAGCGACTCGTGAACTTGGCAAACGACAAGACAGTTGCGTCGCCGGGCTCCGTTGACGTGCCATGGAAGTTCGCTGACGAAGAGGATGTCACGCAATTGACCTGCTACGTTCTACCGGGATGCGCGTATGACCTGGTCCTTGGTGGGAAGTTCCTAGAGTATACACAATCTCTGACCACGCGGCGCCATCGGATCCGTCGAAACTTCGTCACAGTCCCTCGCAGGGTGCGTGTGAACCTCCTTGGGGAGGGAAAGCAGCGGCTGTTCGGATATATCAACAGCAACTTGGTCGCCGCCTTGCCAGACACCGGGTCTGATGCCATGATCATATCGCAAAGCTATGCCCAGGAGCTTGGGTTGAAAATAGATGTGGACCCCGAGGACATGGCCGAGTTCGAATTCGCGGACGGGACCACCGCCCTCTCGGATGGCATCGTCCGGGACGTTACCTGGTCTGTCGGCAACACCTCGATCAAGTGCGACTTTTATGTTCTCGACAATCTTCGCGTTGATGTGGTCTTAGCTAAGGACTATCTCTTCGAGATGGATATTTTGTCGACATGCAAAGCATTCCTGGCGGAGGACGACGACCTGGACTGTCTGGATCTCTGCGGCGTCCGCCTAGTTCGGGTATTCGGCTCGGATTTTGGCGACGCGTTGGATCATCTGGAGGACGAGAGCATCGAGGATGGTAAGTAGAGTGCCGCATCCATGCTTGATATGCGCGTGCTGACGGCTCCTAGTCATATCCCCGGATGCTTTTAGTCCCGCCATGATCAACCGGGAGTGGGCGCGCCGGGACAGGATCCGAGACGAGATTTCGAACCTCAACGAGAACCAGAAGGCCGCGGCGCAAACGGCTGAAGCGCGACGACAAGAGCAATGGGAGAGAGCTAGAGCGGAGGTTCGACAGCGATGGGCACAGACACAACCGAGAAGTCAAATGCCGGCACCAACCGCCGGAGGCCGTACAAGTCGGCTCCGTATTGCTCAGCAAAGCAATTCCCCGGCCACGAGGGGCTTCAGTGAGCATATGCCATCGGATAGGCTGTCGTTTCCTGACAACACGAAACACCGCCCACGACGACTGAGGATCCCCTGGGCTTCTATCCAACTGTTGCCGCTTCGTAGAAACAGCGAGTAATAACTCAAAGACCACACTTAGACTGGCTTTTTGGCACGGAACAATTTCTGTCTTGGAGGAAAAGGAGGAGATCTCGAAACCACCTTGGCAACCCAGCAGCAGCTGTGTCTGGGGAGGAATGACTCGGGAAACGAATAGGTGCTATGATCCTGATTTTACATGACGAGTTAGCGTTTGGCTATGTTTGGGAACGGTGTATTGTTACCTGCGTTTGTGTAGGATCGAGATGAAGGTTTCGGGGTTGAGATTAGAATAATTCTCGGGAGAAGCATCGGAAAGTGGATCTAAAACCACTAACTACTGCCAAACGATTTGACTTCCTCTCCGGAGAGGAATCATGCTCCATGCCACTATGTTGGCTGCATTAGCTACAAACTAACCACCACAAACCAGTTAACCTTTGTGAATTCATTTTTCCCAGCACGTGAATATTTCTGTGTTCCAATTTCAGAATATTTAATTTTATCGTATGGCCGTCGTGGATCGCGTGCTCTTCGGAGAACGTATAGCCAGCAGGCTTGGCGCCAGCTAACGATGTCCAATCCATGACAACCTCTGACCTACGGAGGCCATACTGACCTCGCCGACCCTACTGACTACGCTAACTATGTCAACAAAATCTAAGCGCGCTGGTCATCGAAATTTCCCTGGCTTTCCCTACTAGTACGATTATATAAAAAAACCCCCCAAAAACCATGTAGGTTGGGAGCTGACGGGGAGGCCAGTGAACCACCCGCTCTGAAGTGACAGAGATGAGACCAGCTGATCACGTGCGGCCATGTTCAGCAAGGCTATAAGTGGGGTGGCTTGGAGGCCTTTGCATCCTCAGCCGCTCTGTTCTCATCGGGCAGACTTGTCGCTAGCGTCTCAACCTTCAATGGTTGCGGTTTTACCAGCATGAACTCCTCTAATGGCTCCAGCTCCGAGGATGGGCCCTTCTGGAGCACGTTCGACGGTGAAAACCTGTCCAACAACCTCTTCACAGACCTCGGTCCCCTCCTCTCGCTCTTCGGTGAGCGTGTGGCAACGGCGTTCATGTCCCAGTCTCTGGTCTGGACTGACAACCTGCTCTTTGCCATCGGGCCCCTGGGAGTTATTACGGCCATAGTATGCGCCATCCGAGTCGGCGGGCCCCACTGGCTCAAGGCCTTCATCGGCCGGGGCCGGGAGCCCAAATCCGAGGTCGAGAAGGAGCTGATGTCGTCGACTTCGGCCGAGGTTTGCGAGATGTGGAACGGCAACTCGCTTGTCCGCGTGGTCGGGCAATCGCGCGTCGTTGGCTTGGCCCTTGTCTTCGACGAGGATGGACGCAGGCTGAAGAGACATAGGTCTAAGGATGGTGCCGATAATAGCAGTGAATCGCTGGTGACCAGTTCTTCCCACAATTCCTCATCGGATGGTGAAGACGAGGGTAGTGCAAGCCCGGAAAATGCAGATGACAGCGATGGAGACGCAGAGGACGCGTCCAGCGTTCGGTCGTTCAGCACAGCCTCAACAACCACCACAGATTCTGGGGACGATGGCTCAGACTATCCATCCTTCGAAGGTGGGTCTGGGTCGGGGGAAAGCTCCAGTGGCGACTCCGGATCGGATTTGTCCGCCAGCGAAAGTGGCTCTTCAGAATCGGAGTTCAACTGGCCAATTGAAGAGGTCGACTTGGGCATATACACCAAAGATGAATGGCCGGTGATATTTGGCGTCCCAGAAACGTCCGACACGGATGCTCGCGAGGGTGACGAGGATACAACTCATCTATCGGAGAAAGATATATCTGTTCCTGAAGCCGCTGGTAATGATTTGGAGCACGGTGCTGATACCCTGAGCAGCGAGACCATTGTCGGTGCTGCGAGCGACAGAAGGGCTGGGCGGACCAAGAAAGCGCCTCTCCTGGGTTCATCGCCAAACATCTCCCTCAATTATCAGGTGTCGCATAATGTGACCGAATTGGCATGGTTCGCTTTGCTCTCTATACTCCTCCAAGGGGTAGTTCTCGCGATCGATGGATTGCTCACTTATTACTGGGCATATACCAACAACGGCCAGGCTGTCAGCTCTGCTGCCTTTCCGTTGCTCGTGATCGGCACGGGCCTCTTGACCATAGGCCTTTATCTCTGCTCCTTTATCATACAGGATGGCACACGAGAGACCCGTCTTCGTCTCCGATCCGAGAATGACGGGCGCGAGGTGCGTCTGTTTTGGCTGCAACAGCGGGGCCGCGTCGGAGACCAGCACTTTGGGTCGTATGCCATCTTTGCCGCAGACGGACGCCGTGACATAATCCTCTCCGAGCGCGAAGACTATTTCGAGGGGACCGATAACACCACCAATCGCGAGCCCTTGACCATTCGATCTTTTACCATCGCCTTGCTGACGGTGGTTGCCTCGTTTCTCTCGATAGTTGGCTATGTCGTCCAGTTCATTGCGTTCCGTCAGATGCACTGGTTCGCCGCCGTCTTGCAGCTCATCCTTTGCCTGGTGATGACCGGAATACGGGCGTGGGTCCGTCGCTATTTCGCCGAGCAGCCGCGGACAGAGGCTTTGCCAGAAAATCACGAGCTGGACTGGCTTGCGACAAGACCAGGGTTTTACCAGACAGCCTCTTCCCTTTGGGGACCGGACGACGATAAGACAGCCAAGCCCTCGGCGCCAGCAAATAGAGCTAGGTCGAGAAAGGTGGCCATTCTCCTGGCGCTAGCCCGGCGGCCACAGCGATTACTCTTTTATCTGTTCCATCGACGAACAGAGAGAACGCCGTGGTATAGACAAGGAACGAGATCTGCGCCTATTGAGTGGCTTGTGACGTCAGGAAAAGCCGAGCTGGAGAATCAAGCGAGTAATCTCCCGGGAAGTGTAGCCAGCGACGACTTCGATGGTGAAACACTTCCCAGCGCTGAGTTTGTTCTTCAGACCCGGCAGTTTCTCCAGGCCCGCATGGCGCCCGACTGGGAGAGTTCGAACACTCCCGCCAGCGAAGCTGCCAAATGTCTAGCCAAGGCAATCACCGGTGTCATGGACATTTTGTCAGATGCAGAGTTGTTTGAGATGGACAGCGGCTGGAGTGATGTCACAACTTCAGCCAGCTTCAAATGGGATGTCAATGTCGGACATGATCTCGTCGCTTTCCACAACATGCGTAGTGGGAAAAACAGCAAGTGGAATACTGATGTCGCTCGATTAGAGGCTGCCATTTCGCTCTGGTCATTTTCCTTAGGACACGGGAAGGGCCTCGGCAGCGTTTCTGCTGATGAGACTATCCGCACAACTTGCTGTGTTCCCATAAGCAATGATGCAGCCATCTACGAGTTCATGTGGTGGTCCAATTTTGGGGACGACATGCGCGGGTTGCAAGATGTCGCCGTCAACGATGATAATCTAGTCTCAACGCGGATTGTTGGACTGGCAAGGCAATACAAGCGGCCCGACAGCAAAGAATTGTGCATTCGAGTCTTTGACCCGGAGATTTTGTTCGAAGCATCGATAAAGAACACCTCGGCTCATCAACTTGTGTTCGAGAACCCAACACAAGGCCAACAGGGGCTGGCCTTCGGTTGTGCATGGTACCTCTTTGCCGTCTTCCTCCAGCAGGTGGCGACATTGATCGTCAAGGTACAAGGGCGCACTGTTGTCAAGGTGGACGACAAGTTTCTACGTCTGCGAACAGCGATGCTAAGCGCTAGCAAGTACATCAGACTGAGCAATACAGCCGTGCAGAGGTTGATTCTGGCGATCGCGGATTCTGGGATTGGTAGCAGTGACTTGGCTGCTGTGACAGTAATGACAGTCCTGCTCTGTCAAGACAAACTCCCAGCCTCCCATTGCATCGTGGACCATGTGGTTAACAGAGTGCGTAAAATCGAAGAGGACCAGCACTGGATTCGCGCTACAGTGGTTTACTGCAACCTAATGAAAATAGCGGGTCAGGAGCGAGGACACATGCTTGGAATGTTTCCACTGAAGGCACTGGCGGCATCGACAGAGTTTCTCTCCTCTCTTACGGATGCTGAGAGCTTATACGAAAGCGTCGGGATCAACGACAAGCTGGAAAGTACACGACGAGCGCGAAAAAGACTGTGCATACAGATAAACCAGATCAATATTGCTATGAGGAAGAGGCTCCAGGAGCACTATACACTCCTGGGCCAACGCCGTCGCCTCGCTGACTTGGCGCCCCTTGAGGCCCAGCTGAAGCCCGTTTCCAGCGCAAATTCGAGATCTTCCAGAAAGAAGCTACTCGATGATCTTTTGAATGGGGGCTTCGGAGATCACTTTCCCCAGCCGTCATCCGCATTTGCTGCTGCGATTGACGATGAGACTGTGGTCGCGATGTCGGGCTTGGAGGACATATTTAGTTGGACACCTTTGCACTATTACGTACAATGGTTCAGCACCGATTACGTCACTGGAAAGACAATCCGTCGCTTACAGCCTAGCGACACGGGCCGATACGCAGCAGACGCTAATGAGCAGAATCTGCTGGGCGAATCGCCCCTCCATCTCGCTGTCCGAGCAGGAGAGAAGTCTATGATAGATCCCCTCATCCAGAGAGGCGCCCATATCGACCTGCCTAACCGTGCAGGGGATACACCATTGCACCTGGCGGCCCGGCTTGACTTCTCTGTAGGAAGGCCTTTAGTTACGATGCTCTATGAAAGAGGTGCCAGCGTCAACCTTCGAAACAGCTACGGGCTCACCCCACTGCACGAAGCATGTCGGGCTGGCAATCTCGCAAATGCTAGACGCCTACTTGAGCTGCAGGCCAACTCTCGGGCTCGAGATAAGCAAGGATTTACCGCCCTCCACTACTTCTGTGCCCAGTCAAGTCACCATGACCTGGTAGGAACAAACATTGCACAGCTTCTGCGGGATCTAGGTGCCTCGGAAACAGCAAGAGACCATTGCCGTAGCCGAACTCCGTTACACTATGCCGCGAAGTCCGGTTTCTTCCCAGTAGTAGTGGCCCTACTAGAAGATCAACCTGATCCTATTGAAGTTGCAGCACGAATTCTAGATACAGATGGTGACGACATGCATGCCATTGACCTAGCAGCAGAGCATGGGAGAGCAGACGTTGTTAAATATCTGTTAGGTTCCCTCGGCATTGAAGCCGGGACTGAGGGATCGCTTCGTAAACTTGGCGACGAGGGATTTGAGTACATCTTCGAGGTCTCCCTCGAGTCCGGGTGCATTGAGACGGTGAAGACCATTCTATCGTACGATAAGGACGTCTTGAGAAGGTGTCAACAGTACGCCGGCGACTCTTTGCTGGGAAAATCGGGGAGCAAAGAGGTTGCCGAGTTCCTGATTATACAAGGGATTGATCCATTGAGTTCGAAGCTCGAAAATCGACCACCAATATTCTCGGTACACGACTTTGGCACCTTCAAGGTGCTGTTCGACAAATACGTAGAGTTGGACCAGGTTATACCGAGTGACCAAGACGGTAATACATTGCATTTCATGGCAAAACAGTTCGGTACCGACTCAGATATAGACGAAGAAGCTCTATCCGAGGTCCTGGGAACCCCATTTATCTCTCAAATAATCAATGATAAAGACAGCAGGGGGGAGACAGCACTGCACCTTGCTCTGAAGCATCGGCCACCGCACCAGACTTTGGTGAGACAGCTACTTCGCCATGGCGCTCAGGCGGATATAAAAAATAAGGCCAGCATTACTCCACTGCAAACGGCAATTCGGAGAGGAAACGTGGATGCTATATCTCTGCTATTCAAATGCGATGTTCGGCCCTCACTGGAAGATGCCAAGTTTGCTACGCTACGAAACAACGCTATAGCTTTAGCCTTGATCTTGGACACGGGAGAGCTTGACGTAAACGAGGCGGATTCTGAAGGGCGAACATTACTGCACCTTGTACTGGATCGCCAGGAAGGCATCTTCAACGGGATACCGGAGCTGCTCATACAATACGGAGCTGACTACACCAAAGCTGACAATGCTAATGTTACCCCGCTTGAAAAACTTGACGAACTGAGCCCTGACCTTGCTCCAGTTTGGAAGAGACGGTGGCAAATGATCCTGGATGAAGGGTGAGCATGAGCTGAGTCCAGACCATTCATCCATTCTGAGTTTACTAACTTTATTTACCTAGTATTTCCAAGAATAAACAAGACGGTGAGGAAGAGACAGAAAATGAGCCTCTAGACAACGAAGAGCCTAGCTCTTCGAACAGCGTCGACGGCGAACCTGTAAACCCTCCCGGAGCGAAGATAGAGCCAGAGGAAAAAGAGATTGAAGAGGATGAAATTGAGAGAGAAAAGGTCGAAAGAGGAGAGATCGAGGGAAAAGAGGTTGATGAAGAGGAGTTTATGGAGGAAGAGGTTGATGAAGAGGCGCTTGAGGAGGAAGAGGCCAATGGAGAAGATCATGAAGGGGTAGAGAATAATGACCTTGAGCCGCGGGTTAGCCCTTAGGCTTGGGCTAAGCTCCATAAGATAATTATTACTGAATTGTATCTGTGATTGAGAATACCGAATATGGTATGCGCCGCGTGGATTTGATGGTTATTTTACCTCTGTACGCAGCCCTGCTCTTGTGGATACCATATATATTATCTTACATCTTAGTTACCGGGTCGATGTTAGACGATCCTAAAATGGCAGGCCAGACGTCTAAACGCATCATTTTCGTGTGTAAATTTGCCAACTAAGTTGTTACAGCTTTATTCCTGACCATAATTCTAAGCCTATCCTGCGCATGGACAGCCCGGGCTTAGAATATCGTCGATGCTAACGCTACTATCGACTAAATGTGCACTCGAGTATACATCGCGAGTTACTGCATCGATGTTGTTTCCGTAGCTTCGGAGGTAACAAGTTTGGCTCTTTGGCTCCCAGATAGCCCTCACACAATTCGAGAGTTTTGCACAGTTACTAATGCACTGGCCCCAGCTTGCAACTCCAGGGGTAGTGCTGATGTCGTTTGTGCCATGGTTAACTAATGCCGAGTAAGCAGAGCGACTGGGATGGTGTCAAAGCTATATAATTAAAAGAGCATACTTAGGCCACAGAATATCTTCCACGTCTTGCTTCCGTTCTGGATGATTTGGCCGTTATTCGCAGGGCATTGAGGGTTTGTGTCACGAAGAGTTCTATTATAAGATGGTAAGCAAGAGCAACAAGTATAATGATTGCACACCACCCACACGTAGCCACATCTATATTCTTGGGAGGAACCGGGGCATCCGGAATCATTAATAGACGCGTCGAGTGTAATCTGCGTTCCTGGACCACCTTTGCTTTATTAGAACACGCTAAATGTGAATAGACATTTACTTACAAACGTCTCTCTTTTCAAGAGCCACATCCCCAGCGGCGGCACCCGCTTCCGTAAGGTCAGTGGCGACAACGAACGGCACGGCTAGTACTAAGAGTAAAATGCATTTCTTGACATTGAAGTCAATCATTTTGGCTTTAAAAGGCTTTGTAAAGTGAAATGGGGATAGAAATTGATTGTATATGTGTGCGTGCTGCGGTCTTGAATAGGCGGGAATTGGGTGAACTGTTGGTGCCTGCTTGAACACGATAATGAAACAGCAAGAAAAGTTCAGACACCAGGGCCTAAGCCACAGGCAATATATATGACAGAGTTAAGATATATGTTATCCAGGCGGCAAGATCATCAGCGCCGCTGAACGACTGGAAGAAAATACTTTCCAGCTAACAAATTCGCGTAATTGCTATCTGTAACAGCTTAAATCATCTAGGATGCCTGAAGACGCCGCACGGTTATAAGAACTGACTCGGCAGAAAGCTTAATGCTGCAGAATTTATAACGTTAGAACGAGAAGGTATATTATGGGAGTCTGTACGAGAGCAAGGGTTATGCATGGTCAAGACATTCTTTAGTTTATATGCAGATATTGTGCAATGTCTTCCGGCTTTTTGACAGTCTTTCTAGTGTAAAAAAAGACTAATATCTCCGGCATTTTGTAGCTTCATGTGATGGAAATTTTGATATATTTCTCATTTCGAGTTCTCTCTCTTTCGTTCTTGAATTCTGCCTGCATCACTTTAAGGTTCCACATGTCTTACGTGAAAATTCTGCACGCTCAATTTTAGAGTTATATCTGTCTTACTATTAACCTTTTGTTGGACGAAGGCAAAGCGTCGATGGTTCCAAAGCATTTGTCATTGGAATCATCGCAAATTGAGCACTTCTGCTAGCTAACAATAAGTAGAATCTTTATATAAATATAAAGCCTACAACTTTGCTTGATTGCCACAAAACAACACTATGAGATAATTATCTCGGAGACGTAGCACGTATGGAGCTCAGTTCAAGACCTCCCTAGTCGGGCATCCAAGGAAAGCAGTATTCTCAAGTGAACATGATTGCTCTCTGCATGAGCTGACAAGGGTGAGTTTTTTTTTGCAAAGGTCCGTCGATTTAATCCAGGCGCCTGCATCGAGAAGCACATGGGCGCTTTCCCAGTGTTCGTCGGATGCGGCCACTTCGGTGTAAGACTAGACTGATTCGTACATACTTATTACCGGATGAGGGCTAAGGGATGCTCACAGGCTACGTAGTTAGTGAGAAAAAGCGGTGGATCATATGTTTGAAAGCCAATACAGGAGAGGTGCTGTTTTCTTCTGCTTTGATAGAAAGAGGCATCTGTAGGTTGCATCTCGTTTATATCAAGGTAACTCGTCCCCCTGTTAAGATGATAGAATAAAACTAGAAACTATGAGCTCGCTATAGTACTACTATCGGTTTAAGTCATAGAGCGACTCGGCGCTGCCTTTTATCTATACAATAAGCTCCCCAAAGGACCATTGATACACCTATTAACGTTATATCCCTGGGCTCGCCCGTTTCAGACAACAGAAAACAAGTCGCAGTATCTCTACAGACTTCTGTTCTGACGCTGAAGGGGCTGGCGATCATTCACAATCCTGTTGATGTACCATGCCAGAAGCATTATCTACCAGTCTACCTAACATATCGGCTTATCGAAATAGGATTACTCTACATAGTTATGCCATTAAAAGTCTCGTTAATTTTCCTATATATGGCAGCGGATACGCTTCCTAGGTATATATACGGCCAATGTATGTAGTCGTGGCCTGCGCTTGGGCTACAGCCCCGTGAGCCAGACAGAGTTAGAAGTGAAGTTGGGAAGCAAATGGCCTGTAGAAAGGCTGGCAAAATCGCACCTTACAACTTGCAGGACAAGGATTAAAATATAGATCCATTCCGCTGCATTAGCGGGGACCATACTAGTCTGGGACCAAGCCCATGTCTATAAACTACAGAGTGGTGTGGCTGTGCTGCAGTTTGAGCCGTACTCGGTAGTTAGCTTGAACAGCCACTTCGTTGCAGGGGTCAGCGGCTGGCAAGGCTTGGCTGCAGATCGCGCAGCGAGCCGGGTTGCCTCAGAGCCTTGCGAGACAGCCTTGACCCAACTGAGGTACCCTTTTTGTGTTCTACTTGGCGGTCGCACGGCGCGATTTTAAACTGTATGTTTCTGCATTTCAGCAACTTCCTTTCCTCTTTGGGCTGCTCCAGCCGTCGCTCGCGCCGACCATGGCCAATGAGCGATTCCAAGACTACGCCGGTCGAGCATTTGGCGACGCGAGCGACACCTATGAGCTAAACCTCTCCGAAGCCCCTCCGCAGCCTGTACAGTCTTATGCGCTCACCGAGTCCTACGCTCCACAGGCCCAACCTGTGTCGGCCCCTTACTCTACGGCATCCAGAGGCTTAACGGCCTCGGATCGAGACCCTCCAGAGGACACCAGCGGGAATTGGACCAGAAGACAGGGCGGCCAAAATGGCGGTTTGAGGCGATATCAAACCAGGAGAGTGAAACTCGTTCAAGGCACCGTGCTGTCGGTGGACTACCCGGTGCCTAGCGCTATCAAAAACTCCGTGCAACCGAAGTATATGAACGAAGTGTCATGGAGTGAAGAGTTTTCGAATATGCGATGTAGGCCTATCATACCTAAAGTCCGTCGTTGGGCGTCTTATTCACTGAATCCGACTAGATACTGCGGCGACGTGCGACCCCAACGACTTCACCCTGAAGAATGGCTATGATCTCCGACCGCGCATATACAACCGGCATACAGAGCTGTTCGTGTGCGTGACTTATTACAACGAGGACAAGGTCCTGTTCGCCAGGTCCTACCACAGTATCATGGAGAATCTGCGCGACATAATTCGGTCCCAACGCTCCACTTTCTGGAACAAAGGCGGCCCAGCATGGCAAAAGGTCGTGCTGTGCCTGGCTATGGATGGCATAGAGGCGTGCGACAGCGGTGTTCTTGATACCTTGGCCACTGTGGGAGCCTATCAGCAGGGCATTATGAAGAGAGAGGTTGCTGGGAGAGAGACCGAGGCTCATATTGTCAGCGTTCCTAGGCACCTATAATTCATCTTGCACCTGCGTCCTAACACTATCTAGTTCGAATACACCACGCAGCTTTCCGTCAACGAAAAACAGCAGCTCATCAGGCCCTCCGACGACAACGACCAGACTCTACCGCCGTTACAGGTCATTATATGCCTCAAAGCTAAGAACAGTGGCAAAATCAACTCGAATCGCTGGTTTCTCAACGCCTTTGGACGGATACTTAATCCAGAAGTGGTCGTTCATATCGATACCGGCACTCGCATTGACCAAAACTCGCTCTTCAAACTATGGGGTGCTTTCTACAATGACAAGAATCTCGGCGGGGCCTGCGGCATCATTCGCCCATATCTTGGCGACCGCAATCGTATGTTATTGAATCCGCTGGTCGCATCGCAGAACTTCGAGTACAAGGTGGCGTGCCAGCTTGAACGCGCCCTTGAATCCACCACAGGGTATTTGTCGGTGCTGCCCGGGGCCTTTTCGGCATACCGGTTCCGCGCAATAATGGGAAGACCTTTGGAGGAGTATTTCCAAGGCGACCCGACGCTGGCCAAGCTCTTTGGCAAAAAGGGCCCAAGTATGAATCTCTGGCGCATGAATCGATATCTAGCTGAGGATCGCATTTTGTCATTCGAGCTTAGCGCCAAGGCTGGGTCTAAGTGGCACACGCAGCTGGTCCCGTCAGCGGGTGGCGAGACCGACATCCCAGTTTCAACAGTCGACTTCATCAACCAGCGCCGACGGTGGCTGAATGGGTCGCTGTCGGCTTCCATCTACAGCCTGCGCATGGTGTCCCGGCTGTTCACATCCGGGCACAACTACTTCCGGATGGCCGTGTTGTTCCTCCAGATGGCCTACAACTTGTTATCATTCCTCCTCGCATGGTTCTCTCTCGCTGGCTATCTGCTTACGACCTTCATTGTGAATGATATTACCGGTAACCCACCAGATGAGAGCCAGGCGGAGGGCTTTCCCTTTGGGAATGCCACGCGGATCGTCAATTCTATCATCCAGATCATCTATCTCACTACCGTCGCGTTTCAGTTCGTCATCGCCCTCGGCGGACAGCCCAAGAGCCATCGGTTTCAGTACGCCGTGTCGTTTACAATCTTCTCGGTAGTGCAGCTATATCTCATGGTCAATCTAATCTACCTCACCAAGCGTCTTGTGGACTCCAAGCTGGATCCAAACGGCGGCAGCTCTTACAATTATATCAGCGAGTATTACTCTGACGTCGGGTCATTGACTGTGTTGGTCACAGCTGTCTCCGTATTTGGTGTCTATATCGCTGCAGGAATCATCTGTCTCGACCCCTGGCACCTTTTGCACAGCTGGGGTCCATACCTGCTCATCTCGTCATCGTATACTAATATCCTAAAGACATACGCCTTTAGCAATATGCACATCGCATCGTGGGGCATTAAGAGTGGGAAGAAGGAGATCGCCCCTCCCATTCAGGTACCACCCGTGGCAAAGATAGACGGCGGGTTCTTTGAAGAGATTAACAGACCGCAGGAGGATATCGACTCCATGTTTGAACTAACAGTCAGGCGAGCCCTAGCCCCGCAAGAAGAGCAACCGGAAGAAAACGGGTACGATCGTGAGGGGGCATTCCTCAAGTTGCGGACAACCCTCATCGGCGTTTATCTTTTTTCGAACTTCCTGGTTTGTGTCATCGTTATGAACGATTCGTTCCAGACGTTATGGTGGCTCGGCGATCCATACTGGCATAAAATTTGGTTCTTCCGGCTCTGGATGTGGGGGAACTCGATCCTGCTCTTAATGCAGCTTGTCGGATGCATGGTTCACAAGACTTTAGATATTTGGAGACTTTGTATTTATAGGTATTAATTGATATAATTAGCACCTTTAACCCAACACATAGTAATGCTGAAAAAGATAGATCGAATGTACGAAGAATAGATACAAGCATTGGCAGTTAGACTGAGTCTTCGTTGAATCGATTGTGCCTGTAGCTCTGGTCCACAAAGAGAGTAGAGCAAGAAAATCTGGTGTATCCTCAACATGTATGCAAGAGAGCGGCGAGACTTGGAAGTACCTTCCACATCTAGTAGGTGTCATCCGATCCGCTGCCCCTCCATAGAGAATCTTAGGCACGGTGAAGTAATTTGATGGCATACCGTAGATTATGCCCCTTTAAGTATGTTTGTGTCACGTTTGAACTTTGAGTAACTCCTTTCGGTCAGTCGGCCCTAGGTACGTCCACCGCAATTCGCCGCCAAAACCTTTTCGTATGCCAAAATGACATTCGTGGCCCCCAAAGAACCCCGACTGAACTAGAGTGAGCGTGTTCAGAGAAAGTATTTAAAAGAGGTGTTGGCCCCCGGTTTTTAGGGATATTTTCGGAGCTAGCTAGTTTGTCGTACTCCATATCTTGCAGATGAATTGACGACAAAATGTGGTTCACAGGTCTGTTTACATTCGGGTTGGCTGGCTTCTGCTTGGCTACTCCTTCAGATCCTCTCAGACCCAGGAATAAACGGTACAACACAAAAGATGAACAAGGCACAGAATTCACCGTCTTTGAGCATGCTGCTACCAACACCCAACTGAAGTTTGTCACGAACTCAGGTATCTGCGAGACCACTCCGGGCGTCAACAGTTATAGTGGCTACCTTTCCGTCGGTTTGTCTCGCAGTGGTGGGTCATACATCGTAGTTCCGATCGGGCTAATTCGATAACAGGTGCCGACAATCATATGTGGTTTTGGTTCTTTGAAGCCCGCAACAGCCCGACTACTGCGCCGCTCTCGTTATGGCTTAATGGGGGCCCAGGCTGCAGCTCTATGGTGGGCCTCTTCCAGGAAAATGGTGGGAAACTACAACTCTGGTTCCCTCGTGAGGTTAATTACAACTAATGATGGCGTCTAGGGCCCTGCCATTTTGTTGATGGACAGTCCGAGCCATCGTTAAATCCGTATTCTTGGAACACACATGCCAATATGCTATATGTTGACCAACCAAGTGAGTCGTCTAATTCCAATGGATAGTGGGCACAAACATTAACATCGTCATGTGCAGTCGGTGCTGGCTTCAGGTATGTATGCCACTGCATTCTAAAAGCAAATAAACTTCTTTAACAAAGCCGCTATTGGTAGCTATGGATCGAATGGAAGCAATGGCCTGAACTCCACTGTTGGAGCTGCCCCGTATGTATGGCAATTTATGCAGGCTTTCTACGATGCTTTCCCTCAGTACGAAAATCATGACTTTGGCTTGTTCACTGAAAGCTACGGAGGTTAGCTGTCTCTCCCAGACCCGTAAAAGCCTAGGTTCTATTGCTAATGGACATTGTCGGCAGGCCACTGGGGACCTGAATTTGCGTCTTACTTCGAGGACCAAAATGCCGCCATAAAAGACGGCAAGTTGGCGGGGAGCGAGATCAAATTAGTGGCTCTCGGCATTAATAATGGACTGTATGTAGACCTCCGTCTCGATTCGTGGTCTTCTTTCACTGACCACTCGATAGGCTTGACGCCACCATTCAGTATAAGGCATACCTAGATTATGGACTCACCAATAAATACAGGCAACTTCTGAATCAGAGTCAATACAACTCCCAACTCCGCGAATATTATAGCCAATGCCTCCCGGCAGCAGCCAGCTGTACCGGTACCACTGGGGACGACAGCTCCTGTACCGCAGCGGACAATATTTGCTATAATGTAACTGAAGGCCCCATCGAGGATGCTAATGATATCAACTATTATGATGTTCGGTACACGCTGGAAGACCCCCACAGTCCACCCGATACATATGGATCTTACCTACAGAATGCATCAGTCATGGCGGCCATTGGAGCGCGGGTACAATATAGCATGTGCTCCGACACAATAGTCAACGACTTTGTGGGAACTGGCGATAGTGAGATTATTCCATGCTACATATCGTGATTCTGTGCTGATCTCTTTAGCGTTTCGATCGTTTTTACCCGCCCTCAGCAAGGTAGTCCGGTCTGGAATCACGGTCCTCATCTGGGCCGGCGACGCAGGTAAGTCCGGCACTCCAGCGTGGAGAATATTTCTAACCCAGCTTCTAGATTGGCTCTGCAACTGGATTGGGAATCTCGAATGCACCAATAAGATCGACTACGCCGGACGGACCAAGTTTGTCTCGAAGGTTGCTTCACCCTACACTGTGAATGGAACCGCAGCTGGCGAGTATAAATCAGTTGGAAATCTAAACTGGCTGAGAGTTTACGAAGCAGGACACGAAGTGTAAGAACCTACCTAGCCCCCCCGGTATACTAGACACGCATTGGCAGCGATGGCCGAGATGCGCTAATGAAGTCCAACTAGACCTTACTATCAACCCGAGGTGGCACTGCAAGCTTTCTGGCAAATTATGCGGAATAAAACCCTGTCGTCGACGTAGGACGATTTGTTTCGTAGCCTTCTGTGAACTTGATAGTGTGGGTAGCGATTGGATAATTAAGCTATAACTCCTTGTATAGGTAGATATCAGATATGTTAGTGCCTAATTCGCCTAGGCTCAAACTTTTTCTATAGCACCTATCACATAGCTTGGCTGCCCTGCCTGGACACCTCACTACGACAAAAATAGGTAGCCCCTATTCTCCATCTCCTGCCACTTTCTGAAGCCTCAATTAAGCAGCAGGATCCCCTCTTCAAATAGGACAAAGAAAAGAAAACGGCCGATTGGCATTGGAAGAGCGGAGGTGATTCATTGGGCATGCCCCCGTCGCAACTTTGTCTGGACTCTCGGATTCGTTTCCAGGACGGGCATAGTACAAAACACCGTATTCGTATACCAGATTAATTGCCCAAGCACTTTTGAGGCTTTGGGTTCGCAGGGCACGTGCATGCCGTCGGTTTTGTCAATCTCCTTTCGATTCCCCTGGATGCAACAAAAATCCAACCATTTTCCTGAATTTGTCCAAATGCCCAGGTCGCGCCTGATCCGTTAAGTGCAGAACCACCGCTCTTCCACCCACACCGCGAGCTAGCCCGACACCACCGCCGCAATGGATTTTCTGGCCATGATCCGGGTGACCCTTTTTGGATCGAAAAACAAGCGTGGGGTATCATTCGACCCCGCCCGTGACATTGCGTCGTTGGAGGGCAAGGTCATCTTCATCACGGGTGCCGCCGGCGATCTTGGCCGCCAGGCCGCCATTGAACTAGCACGCCACAGCCCGGCTCACATCTACATCGCGGATCTACCTCGCGACGACAACGGCGAGGGCCCTATCGAGTTGATCCGGACGGAGGTGCCTGATGCACGCGTGTCCTTCATCGGGGTCGACCTTGGGTCGTTCGCTTCCATCAAGAAGGCAGCAGCCGAGTTCTGCGCCGCGGAGAATAAGCTCGATATCTTGCTGCTCAATGCCGGAGTGATGAGTGTGAAGCCAGGGATGACGTCGGATCGTTACGAGAAGTGTTTTGGCATCAATTACCTCGGTCACGCACTCTTGACAAAATTACTCCTGCTGACGCTCCAGCGCACCGCCGAGGCGCCAGACGCGGACGTGCGCGTTGTAGTGGTGGCCAGCGAGGGGCATGTTATGGCACCGCGCGGCGGGATTGTGTACGAGAAGGTGAAGACACCGTGCGAGAAGATGGTATGTACCCAGTCAGCACTCTCAACTGCCACCCTTAGCCCCATTCGCGGGTCAATGCTGATACAGAGAAAGTCGTACTTCCAACGCTATGGGCAGAGCAAAGTAGCATGCATATTCTTGGCTAAGGAGCTTGCGCGCAGATACCCGCAGCTCAAAGTCGTGGCGGTACACCCGGGGCGCATTGCCACTGGGATAGCTGTTGGGCTTAAGAACGAGAGCTTCCTTGTCAAGTTGACAACTCCCCTAGCGCCGCTGCTCACCACGTCGATAGAGAACGGGGCAAAGAACCACCTCTGGGCGTCAACTGCGGCTGAGGCGGAGACTGGGAAGTATTACGAGCCCGTGGGCATCCCAGATAAGGAATCAGCCACGGCAAAGGATGCAGATCTGTCGAAAAAGTTATGGGAATGGACGCAGAACGAGCTCAAAGATTATGAATGAAACCAAAGATGCCTAAACTGCACAATGGAGCTTGCCAAGCACTGTAGGCAAGTATAATATACGAAGTACCTAATTTACAATGAGATTACCCTTCAAATCAACTATATACGCGGCTAAGGCTGCCCGTCATGCTGCGAGAATTACTATACTTATCGGGTGTAGTCCCGGTGGAGCTATAGTTCCTCTGAGCCCGGAACGCTTCTCCTCATGTTTACTGAGAGTTTCCTGAACTAGAAATTTCGATCTACAGCCTCTACTTCTCTAGCGATAAATCCTTCATTGACCACGAGAAATTTACCAATCATCGAGATACAACTTCTAGACCTCGCTAGCGGATACAGAAGCTGCTGGGTTGCCGCATTTTACATGGGCCGATCTCATTATTGAACATGGTTTGAAGTAAGGCATCTCGACGGCTTTGGGCCTCCCTTTGTATATTTTCACCGAAATATCAATTCTACGGTATCGCCGAATGGATATTGCAGATAGATATCTCTCAAGACCAATATGCATCAGGGCTGTCTAGCTGAAATCGCTGCGCAAATGTTTCCCACGGCGGCCACTCGTGGTCTGCTGCGCCGAAATTCCAACTATCCCCATCCCCAAATTGATATAGAGCGTGGTCTCTTCTCTCAGCCGATCCGTCTATAGATGCCGGCTCTATATTTTGCTCTCCATTCTCTTTGTTCTCGCCTGGTTCTTGTCTCGGCATCCTTTCTCTGATTGCCGTGGCTTTCGCTTTCAGTGCTGCTAGTACTGCATATTTGGATCCGAAAACCGTAGAAGGCTCGTCCTCTAGCTCAACTGCGATCATTGCCTCGACCGCAGCCCATGCTCTCGCGATACTCGGGCCGTCTGGCTTGATGCATAGATGCAAAAGGACATACATGGTAACGTGGTACTGTGGGAAGGCTTTATTGTGCCACGAGAACTGCTTCAAGAAGCTGTCGTCGGTGTTGAGCTTCTCCTCCAAAATTTCCAGTGCTTCAAGCAGGTTTTCTTCGGTTATGAAATCCGCGTGTGGGCCTGGGCGTTGAAGAACGCTCCATTGTATTTTCGTGGTGAATGTCAGCTTTCTGAGCATGAAGCGTGAGCAATTACAGGTAATGCGCTGTCTGGGGATCACTGGGTTGCAGCTCTCCAGTTGCTTCTCCATGCGCGCGCGGGCTTCTTCAATGAGATGCGCTCTTCTTTCTTCGCTAGGAGGGGATGATGGCGAGGATGCTGTGACGACGGATGCTAGCATCTGCATAGATTTTGCAAGGTTTATGTTGATCAGCGATAGAGTCATGGCTGTCCACCCTTGTTTTTCATTTGGAAGCTGTTGCATTTCTGGGTATATATCTGTATCGTCAATATTGAGGGGCAGGCGAACATCCGAGATTAGTAACTGTCGGCAGGCTGAGTTTTCCAAGCCGTAGTCCTCGGCTGCACGGCCCTCCCGGTAGAGCAAGTGCCACCAGAGACGTCGACGAATTTCGGCTTGGAATGGGGAGAGGCCGAAGTGCTCTCCATCGCGGTGAAGGCCCAATGATTGAGCGGTGCGGACGGCAAGGCCGTTGAGAATCCATATTCCCTTGCACCGGTTGTGGATACGAAGTGCAGACTGGAGAGTGCTTAGCCCTATGAAACATGAATAGCGGATAGGGATAAACGTACGAGATATATAGCCAGGGCGCGAAGAAAATTTATCGTGGGCTGACCAAGAAAGTCTCCGCGCGCGAAGGACTGCTCCAAGCCCTTCTTAAGGCGCAATAAAAGTGAATATCTGTTCTGGCCAAGGATCTGGTCGGATTGCTTCATGCCAACAGCCACTGCGGCTGAGAAATAGATGGCGAAGTTTAGGGCAAGATCCTCGTAGGATGCCTTTGACGGGTCGTTGATGACCGAGTACACAGTGATCTCATCAGTAGGCACGTGCGACATTTTCAATGATGTCCAACCTTCCACGTTGCTGATGTACATATTCCATAGCTTCGCGGCCAGGTCTTCGGATGGGATAAGGCTAGCGGGATCTATCGAGGAAGATGGAGAAGAAAGGATGCCCATAGGATTAAATATGCCCGACGCCGGTTGCCATGCAAGCTCTGATCGGGGACTTGTTAAGGTGGATCTAATGTCGTGCTCCTTCGCTTAGCGGTTAGCACAAGGCCTCCGCCTGTCTCACAGCAGGTTGGATGCATCTTACTTCCTCTATTGCTCTTGAAAAGAGAATGTCGTTAAAATACTGACTGGAGGATCCTTTCTGGAGGAGGACCTCCTCCTGGAACCGTTCGGGCACATCGGAAGGTCGATTGGCAGAAGCGAGCAAGGCCGGAGAGGGAGTGCTACTTTCAGTCTCGGAAGAAGTTTGAGACGGCGCCTCTCGGGCTCGGGCTTCGGCAAGAGACTTTTCTAGACTGGCTATGCGGCCGGCCATGTCGGAAATGATAGTGTTGCGGGTGCGGCGCACCCGCGGCCCAACCGGCGGGTAGACGCACGGCTTGTGGGCACGACGACACGATGAACATGGCTCTTTTTTGTCACAGCGGATTTTCTTCTGGTTGCAGGCGTAACATGAACGCGACATTGGGCGGCCGGCTCGGAATAACGCAGGCGTAGGTGCCGAGGCCGAAACAACATGGTCTTCGGGGTTCGAGCCCGGGCTGGGGCTCCCATCCGTGGCTGTCTCTTCGTTGTTCATGCCCGAGCGGTCGAGAGATGGATGCCTGAGGGTGGGAACTGCGCTTTTCCTCTTGTTACTTGCATCTGGGAGCGTTTCGTGCTCTGGTGCCGGCGCAGTTTAAGGCCGAGGGGCTTTGTCAGCAAAGCCTTTTTTTCGGTCCATTTTATCTCCGGGGCGAATTGAATGTCTTAGTTCTGTACGAAACAGACGGAGTGGATTATTGATCGACTCCTCGCGTCTCACTGCATCTCGATACAACCACAACTGATGCTTTGTCAAGGTCAGGTGCTGCATGATGCGCTATCCAGCTGAGCATTTGAGGCCTGTTGGCTCAGCCGGTGGTTTAGAGGAACCGGCTTGCAAGAGTTGGAAAGCAGCTTTCAGACTTCTTGGTCAATCTCCTATCGCCGACGAAGATTAGCTTATGTTCGGCTCTGGTTGCTCATGTAATTTTCTTAGAGGAGAGAGCTCGCTAGATTATGAGCCTTTGTAGGCTGGAGCAAGGTTCACTAAAGGAGTCAATCTGTGAACTCGTGGCAGCCATTTACCACAATGAAACTGGACTACCACCTCGATGTGCTCTAAGATACCAAACATGGACTAGCGGCCTACCCAAGGAGCCATGCTCTTAGCCACAATAGGCCCTCTCTCCGCCGCATTTTTACGGCCCCGGCCCCCCCATCACGCCGGCCGTGTAACCTGCCGAACAGTCCGTGCAGCACGTATCAGCAACAGGATTTTTACTCGGATAATATTCTCGTTCGGTGTTATAAGCATGCCGGGTTGTGGTGGTATCCACCTCAAAAGACATATAGAAACACGCGGGGCTCAATCCCTTATTTGATGTCCTTGACCAACGACAACAAGAGCATATTCCTCTTTTATTTGATATATCACTATTATACCCTTTTCCACCTTAGCCATGTCTAATATGAGCCGACCGGCGGCCGCAGAGGCCGGAAACGATCCCCTGTGGGACAAAACAGGAAGCACTGAGTTTGGTGCAGACCAATCCGACGACCCATCCGCGACGCCTGAGCGAGATCCCGAGAAGAGTATCGACCGGAAAAGTCCATCGGGTGATATTCCAGATGGGGGACTTTCTGCATGGCTCGTCGTGCTTGGAGCCTGGTGTGTCTCATTCTGCAGTTTTGGCTGGCTGAACAGTAAGAGCGCCTGCCGAGGACCGGAACCTCTTGATCCCATTCAACTGCTTATGCCGAGACAAACTAGGTGTCGGGGTTTTCCAAGAGTATTACCAGAACGACCTGCTTCGAAGCTATTCACCAAGCACCATATCGTGGATTCCATCGATGGAGATCTTTTTGATGTTCGCCATGGTACGATTCGCAGCCTGCAGCAGGAACCTACAAAATAGGTACTGATTCTTTTCTAGGGGCCCTTTGTTGGTATATTTTACGACCACTACGGACCGAGGTGGCTGATGCTAGTGGGCACCTTTTTGCACGTCTTTGGTATCATGATGGCCAGCTTGAGTACCGAATATTACCAGATCCTTCTAGCACAAGGGCTGTGCTCTGGCATTGGAACTTCAACTGTCTTTCAGCCTTGTAAGTCGTCGCCAACCACAGTCGAATGTTTGGCTTCGTTGTCAGCTGACTGGCTGTTTGCAGCTCTCAACGCCGTCTCTGGATGGTTTACTGGGAAGCGTGGCACTGCCTTCGGCATTCTGTTCACTGGGTCCAGCATCGGTGGAATTGTATTCCCCATCATGGTGTCAAATCTCATTCGGGAAGTCGGCTACGCCTGGGCCATGCGTGTTTGCGCATTCCTCATACTCTTTTTCCTCATCATCGCCAATCTCACCATACGAACATTCCGGCCTCCGAGCGCGCAGAGAGTGACTCGAGCCCAGCTGGCTAAACCTTGGACTGAGGCTGAGTTTGTTCTCATTATGGCCTCCTTTTTCTGCTTTAGCTATGGAGTTTTCGTCCCTATCAACTACCTGCCCGCCCAGGCTCTTGCCGCAGGGATGGACTCTAACCTCGCCAAGTACATGCTACCGATAATGAATGCTGGATCTATGTTTGGGCGCCTTTCATCCGGGATTGTGGCCGATAGAGTCGGCCGCTTCAACGTTTTTATCGTGGTGTGTTTTCTGTCAGGTCTTTGGATCTTGGCGCTCTGGATCCCCAGCACAGGCGATGCATCCCTTATTGCGTTTTCCGTCTTGTTTGGCTTTTTCTCCGGCGCCTTCTTCTCTTTGATCACCCCCGTGGTGATGCAAATATCGCCGATGTCCGAGATCGGCTTCCGAACCGGCATGGTCTACTTTGTCTGTGCTATCGGCGGCTTGACAACTAATCCCATCAATGGCGCTATTATTGACAGCGCCAGTGGTTATACCGGTCTCAAGATCTTCTCCGGGGTATTCTGCATTGCGGGGACTGCCTTTGTTGTCGCCGCAAGGATTCATCATACCGGCTGGAACTTGATCTCGCGCTTCTAAAGCATCGCGAATGTCAACGCAGGCTTAGCCCAGCCTAGTTAGGCAATGTATTATTTAGATGCCTCTCTTATGTCTAATAGAAATTGCACCATTTAAGAGGCTTTGTGTATAGCAGTATGTATTGGTTGCTTCGGTATTCTTACTCGAACGTTTGAATTCGCCCCTGCAGCGACGAATTTCTGGGTAGGTCGTCGTCGTCCGTCCCCGGACGACTGATGTGGGCGATTTTGTGGTCTAGAATTGCTTGTTTTGGCTTAGCAAGCTATGACAAACTGGGGTGTGGCGAGTGGGCGCGTAGAAGCCGGCGTACAAAAGAGGACTAGACTAAATTCGTCCGTCCGCGTCGGTCAAGCATCAGAACATATAAGGTACACGGGCTAGTGCTTCAAATGCCTCGGCAAAATTTTAACCACTTAAATACACCATAGTGGTTAGAGGCCCATGTTACGTCTGCTCACTCTATTAAAGCATACCGCACTCGTTATCGTCGCCTCTTACATGATAGCTGCCTTTCTACGTGGTAGCAACATGACGCGCGGTGCAGTGATTGCAATCTCCCATGGAGGAGGTGAGTACACGGCTTCGGAACCGACCGCCCCCCCCCTTCGGCTATGCCTATCTCTATTAACCCACAATAGGCCCTATGCCCGCCTTGGGAGATCCAACGCATAAGAGCATGATCAAATCGCTTAAAGAAAGGGTCCCTAAGATTCTGAAGCTGGGCACCGCAGACGCACCAAGAGCCATCGTCGTCGTGACAGCGCATTGGCAACAGCGCCAGCCGACCATCTCATCTGGGAAGTCGCACGATATGTACTATGACTATGGTGGATTCCCACCTGAGAGCTATGAGTTGCAGCACAATGCGCCCGGGTCCCCAGAGGTAGCAGCTGAAGTCAAGGAAGCTCTAGCCGCAAGTAACTTCAACGCTACCTTGAATCCTACTAGAGGTTTGATGAATTCACGTGTCGGCACTCACTAGCCTGTATTTGATGCGCTGATACTTTGACCTTCCTAGGCTGGGATCACGGCGTGTTCATCCCTTTTCTTCTCATCGATCCCGAGGCAACCGTACCTCTTGTTCAACTCTCCATTCTGAGCAGCCAGGATCCGGCGGAGCACATCAGACTCGGCCGAGCCCTAGCAAAACTGCGCGACTCCAACATAGCCATCGTTGGATCTGGCTTCGCGTCGTTCCACCATCTACCCAACATGATGGCGTTGCTAAGTGGCCAGCCTCGGTTTGACATTATCACCAAGTCTAAGGCCTGGAACGAGGCCCTCACCAAGGCCGTGTCCGAGGAGAAGCTGGATGAGAGGGAAAAGAAGCTGGTCGAATGGCGCAACTTTCCCAACTCGTATGATATGCATCCTAAGGGTGGTGCTGACCACTTTATGCCTCTGTTAGTATGCGCCGGTGCAGCTGGTGATGAGAAGGCGAAGGCGTATGCGGATGAATTTGTAGGCGTTGACATTTTGTCATACTATTGGGACTAGTTCGAATGTCAGACCGGGACCTGGGGGGCTCCCTGCTCGTGCGAGCATCGGATCACCATCCTTGCTGCTCATGACGAGAGACCCTTCGCCCCGGGCGCTGGCGCCCCCCGCGCGGATTTAGCCGAGGCGTAATACTCGCCTTCCGGTTCTACTTATTATGGGCCGCATCTGCGCAGATCCCTGCGATTAACCCTTCCCGCGCGCAACCCCAGAATTCCATCCCCGGAGTCGCTAGGCACAAAATTATACCCAACCCAAGTCACACACTCATACCTGGTGCTTTTAGCACAACGGTAGCCTCGCCCCTGCGTGAATTGTATGCCCTGAGTGAATTATATGTGGAACGGCGGTGGAACGAGCAGGTCCTCTGCCAACAGTGCATTAGGCGGGGGGGTGAAATCAGCAGAATTAGCGCAATCTCTTGAGCTAGGCGCGCGCTGTGATAATCCGGCGTCTCTCGTACCGGGGCCGGTTTTAGTTATACGCCCCGTCCCGTCCCCACGGGGCAGGATGAGGCACCGTTCCTCTTGTCATCGGATAAATCGGCCCGCTGCTTGCTGCTAACCTGGCGGCCCACGAGCTCTTCAATGCGTTATGAAAGAGGTCCGCGTGGCCTACAGTCTCCAAGTACTAATTTGTGCCATAATTTGTCAGGATCGGGTTCTTGTGTCGGAGCTTACGTACCACAAGAATACTTCCTTGATTTGGCGGTGGTGGCACTGGCTGCCCACTTCTAGAATGAGTAGGTAAGGAATGATTTCCACCCTTTAGTCGGCCGAAGGCTGTACTAGTATCTACCTCCACCTTTACGAGAGAACCGCGGATAGCATAAAGGGAGCCAATCTAGGGCGAGTTTCTAGAAGATCTGCATCAATTCTAATACCAAGATTGCTGACTCTATTTGGGATTTCCTCGCTCTATAGAATTTCTTTTCTCTCCGCAGCTCCGCCTTCTGTAGATTAAAGCTAGTTTGCTAGGTTTCATCCGGATAATTAGCTTGATATGGAGAGCTCGAGCTATGCCTATAACATGGAAGAGCGGCTAGCAGATGCGCCCGGCCGCCCTCTAGAAATGCTCAAATAGGCTGTTTGAAAAGAATTTCCACCTATTAAAGCGAGGTTTCCTGGCCTTAATAAGGAGGAGGTCATCCAGTCTTGACTTGAGCTTGCGGAAAGCTACGACAAACTGCAGCTGACTTACGATGGCTGGAGTCAAGTTGCGCTGGAGCGGCAGCCTGCCAGGCTTCCTCACCGCGGTGCTGTGGGCTGCATGTCTGCTCTGCCTCAGCGGCCCGGCCTGGGCTGCGCCGGTCGTCGGAAAAGTGACGGATGTTGCCGACGACGACTTCCACTGGGTGGACACGTGGACATCGATGCCTCAGGAGGTGGAATCAAGCAACATGCCACCATCGCCATTCGTACGTTCAGCACAATCCTTGATTAATTAGATTCTCGTCTAACAGTTAGTCCAGGGCGGAGGCTCCTCCACGTTCAAGGACGCGACGCTGCGGCAGACATTGCACCTGTCCATTGGAGCCGAGAAGATCCGTATCCAGTTTTCCAACACATTCGGTGGAAGCGACCTGCCCATTACCGCGGCGTCTATCGCACTCCCCGGTGGCACGAAGGTTGGAGTGAACAGCATCGATACAAGCACACTAGTCGGCCTGACGTTCAAAGGCGCTGCATCGGTAACTATTCCGCGCGGCCAGGTCGTCTACTCCGATCCCGTCAACTTCAAGGCCCAGCCGCAGTCCATGCTCACCGTAACCCTCTACACGGAAGGGCAGTCGGGCAACAAGATTACAGGTCACCCGGGAAGTCGCACCACATCGTGGATGGGGCAGGGAAACAAAGTCAATGCGTCGACAGTGGAAGGATCCAGCACCAAGCATTGGTAGGCCTTAGTTGTCTTAAGCTGTTATACACCACCATCGCCGGAAGCTGACAGGCGTCTTGCCATGACAGGTACTATGTGAGTGGTGTTGAAGCCTGGGCGCCCAAGGACACCACGGCGCTTGTCATCTTGGGCGATAGTATCACCGACGGCCGGGGCAGTGACGACGACAAGAACAATCGGTAAGTCTTTCTTCCACGCCCCAATTGCAGTCCTCTTAGATAGCATTCAATCGCTGACTAGAGAATGTGCTCGCCTCAGCTGGCCCGATCTTCTGCTAGCCCGCATGCAGCAAAACGGTATAACAAATATTGGCGTCAACAACCAGGCGGCCGGTGGTAACACAGTTCTGTCGGGTGGACTTGGCCCACCGCTGATGCAGCGGTACAAGCGCGACGCCATCACGCAGCAGGGCGTCAAATACGTCATGATATTTGAGGGGACCAACGACATCGGAAACGGTG
The DNA here is from genome assembly GCA_021432635.1 of Thozetella sp. PMI_491. Taxonomy (NCBI): domain Eukaryota; kingdom Fungi; phylum Ascomycota; class Sordariomycetes; order Chaetosphaeriales; family Chaetosphaeriaceae; genus Thozetella; species Thozetella sp. PMI_491. The sequence goes on along the minus strand of MU270061.1, from coordinate 248,647 downwards.
GCAGCGGTGACCAGGTCATCAACGCCTTCAAGACTATCATCGCCGACGCCAAGAAAGCTGGTTATATCACCATTGGCGCTACCATCACGCCCTTCGGGGGGAACAGCTACTCGAGCGGCGGACATGAGCAGGCACGCACAAGCGTCAACAAGTGGATCATGACACCCGGTAATTTTGACCACGCCGTTGACTTCTCTGCCATAATTGGATCGGGTACCAGCCTCAACAAGCAGTACGACAGTGGGGACCATTTGCACCCGAGTGTGGCCGGCTACCAGGAAATTGCTAACAAATTTCCGCTCGATATATTCAAATAATGGAGCTTAAATAGACTACAGGTCAAGAAAATCAACAAATATAAACCCTTGAAGGCATTGAAGACACGGTACATGTATGTGCAAATAGCTGTTATGATACCGGCTCTGGTTCCCACCATATTTAAAGTGCAAGGCAGTGCGTGTGGTGAGCGCAGTGGTGAAACTTGGCGATAGCCGGGTGCACTACGGCTACCACGACAGCTGCCTCTATATTCCGTCTCCGTCTTATTCAATATATTGAATAGGGGTTAGTAAACCTATTATACCATATCGACTCTTGAGAAATAAGAACTATTTAACAGTATCGAATATTCTAACAGAAACCACGAAACCCGAGGCGAGGTTCATATTCGTGTTGTCAACGAGTCGGTAGCTGTAGATAGGTATCTATATTAATTCCCCTCCTACCTCTTTGAACAGTATAAAAAAGCCCAAAATATACCATATCTGGTCATTTATAATGACTCGTCGTCATCGTCGTCAGAGTAATATAGCTCTTCGGGCCTATCTTTGGTATGACTAAGAAGATGGTCGGTTTTGTAGTCCTTTATGTACGCACCTCATCCAGTCTTTTTTGCTGCATGACTTGCTTTATTTGTTGACTGAGCTTAAGATGCTAGGTATTACATCCACTGTGGGAGCGGAAAGTGTTTGTTTATCTGTGCTGGCTCGACCGCAAGGCTGCGGCCCATGTAAATATTAGTATACCCTCCACTTACGGGCCATGTATTCAAGCGAGAAGTTGAGGGGCACAAACACGGAAACAAGGCGAGGGCACAAAGGATGAATAATGGAATAAAATTCTAATAAGCTAGCGTAAAAAGAGAGGATTTCCACTAGTTGGGTGCAAGGCAAGCCCAGCAGAGCCAATGCTGAATCAAGTCAAAGCTTGGCGTTGCTCAGTGCCATACATGTCTGGAAGACCAAGGACAGGCAGGACTTCGGAATAGCTGTAGAATCTTTGAGCCATTTTCGCAATATAGCAGGATGCGCGGCCTTGTGACAGACTACCATCTAACACCAGAGAGTAAAATTCATTCAAGCCCAAGCCTACTGAGATCAGAGTATATGGCGGAAGCCCCATGCCCACTAGAGTTATTTTTTGAAAACGACGGCAACATGAAAGAAACCATCTGACCCGGCCACCTGTCTAGGCATTGTGGCAATCCTCTCGATTTCCTTGTCGCCAAAGGCAGTGTGATGGTTTGACCAGGCGTTGAACTTCCCACTCAGGTTGTCGCTGCCAAGCATGCGGTTAAAATATACTGTTCCCGGTTCCCAAACCGCCACTGAATCGAGAGCCTTGTTGGTTTCGATATAGTTCTGCTTTGTAATTTCGCAGAAGCCTTTGTTTCTAACATTTTCGATGAACATCACCTTCAGTTTGCCAGTGTTAGTCTTGAAGACTTTGACCTGAGCTTGCCAGGTAAGCTCATTAACTGGAATCCTTTTCCCCGGGTTATTGTCGGAGGATTTAAGTTCTGCTTCGATGACGGCCCACTCTCCTTGGGGATCGTAGACGCCCTCGGAGATTGGATTGTCCTGTCGGATCCCATTTGTGATTTTCACTCTCGTTCCTTGTCGATTCATCATCGGGGCAGGGTCAAAGCCAAGGTGTTCCTGCTTAAAGGTGAGCAGGGGTTTGATATCCCCGTCCATAGCGGGAATCTCGACTTCGTAGTCGAATAAGCCGTATCCACTTTTATCCGCATTGAGGTCCAAGAGGTTTGTGAAATGGATGTTGTCGTACTTATCCACGCTGCTCACGAGTGGCGTGTCTGCCCGGTGGGTCGAGACAGCCTCAGTGTACGCGTTGAGTTGGTTGCTCCCACTTCGCACGTAGTCGCTCATGGGCTTCGGTTCGCCGCCCTCGAGCTCTCCAAACCCTGGATTGCTCTTTCTGGGATCAACCGCTGGGTCGAGATCTTTAGGGGCGGGTTCTGGAGCGGGTGCTGGGTTCGGTGGTACATCGGGGCCGCCAGGATGCTGTACAGGACCGTCATTGGGATGCTGTACGGGACCGTCATTGGGATGCTGCGGATCGCCACCGGGGTGAGGAGCAGGGTCGCCGCCGCCTCCTCCCGGATGCGTTCCAGGCCCAGGAGGATCGTCGTGAGGAACTGTTCCAGAGCGAGCACGAGAATGAAGACATCGCAGCGATCCCGGGGCAAGACAGGTGGGCCCTGCCACTGACGGCTGCTGGAAAAGAACAACCGCTGTGGCAAATAAGGCAATGCTCCTAACGAGGAGCTTCATCTTCTTCAGTCACAGGAAGACAGTCAAGGAGGTATAAAGGCAGAGATTTTCGGCAGGATTTGGTGTTGTGACCGGAGTGTAGATCGGATGAGGGCGACGTGGTGATGATAGATGGTCTAGAAGGAGACCCTGGGGGAGTGTGAGCCCTTTTATCTATGCCCGATATTCTAGAGTCAATGTGGAATCCAGGCTTCGTTCGCACCTGCGCCGGCTGCTGAGGACCAAAGGCGGTCCATAGTGGCCGACTATCCCTCCTACATCCAACAACACCGGCAAGGCACTTCTCAGTACCTGTTAGGATAGCTGTGAGCCTCGGGTGGCCACCTGATACAGCCATCCTGGAGGAGCTAGAAAGGATAAAAGACAAACAGGTCACCGGAGCGATGCCAAGATGTTGGATGGACGACATATCGTTAGAAACAGTACAAAAGTCGACGTTGAGAAAGTTGGCCCCTCGAGATGGTAGCCAGGGGCTACGGCTGTAGAACTTTTGTTCTTTGGGATGGCAAACAATGCGGCCCAGATGGGCTGAGGGCACTCACCCCGCTTAGGATGGTTCGGAGTTGTTGTTGGGTCGTTAAGCAGGCCGTGCCTAAGTCGGCCCCAAATGCTGCTGTCACCAGGACAAGGGCACACCAACATCGAAAGCGCAGTGCCACAATCACGTGCGCACCTTAATATGACACGTTCAATTTTGTCTAGCAGTTCCCGAAATCACCCCATGCTTGTGTTGCTTTTCCCTTGCTCTTCCGCCTCGCTCCTGCAAGACCGGTTCGTTTTCATCGTGCCGCTGGGATTGCAAAAGCTACAAGCTACAAAAATGAAGTTAAACGAGCTACCACGCGATGTATTCATTGTGGTTATCGAGCAACTAGTCCTGACCATCGGCATTCAGAAAGCCGTCCTTCTACGGTCGGTGAGCAGTCAGTCGTACCATAGCATTTTCGTTTCTGCCGGCCCATCTAACGCAGCCCGGAACTCTAGAATGGTTCGCATCTGCCATACTCCACGTAGTCTGTGCGAACCGGATTGTCGACATTAATGATCCGGCTGCGTCGCTGGTACAATGCATGCCCGAGCAGCTCCTGGGAAAGATCCTATTGTCCAAGTCAAAGTCCCTGGAGCTGGGCAAACGATCCGTCCTTTCTGCCATAGCCACCGTAAATCGGGAGCTAGATCGGCTGACCGTCCCAGGCGACGACCTGCAGGCGAAGCAGCACCTAAGGGTTGCTGCAGCGGCCGCCCCTCAATATTGGAACGAGGCGGCCTCGGAGCATTACCGCGGCTATCACTACGACCCGAAGGATATCGACAAAGAAGCAGCAGCTCTGAATGTTCTGTGTGGTGCGATTGCCATAGGCAATTTGGCTCTTGTCCAGTCTCTATTACAGGAGAAGTCCCCTAAGCTCTCTGCTTGCCTTAATCAGCAGTCTTCCGAGTTTGGCTACCCTCTGCATCTCGCGGCAGCCTGGGGCCACGTCCATGTGGTACAGCATCTACTTGATTGCGGGGCTGACCCGCGGATCAGCAGCCACGACCGGCGGCGTTTGCCCGTCGACGTGTGGCAAAAAGGCCGAGGAAGTTCGGCGCTAATCTGTGTTTATCACGTCAGCGTTGGAAGCCCTCTAGGGATCGCCATCATGAACGGCCATGATGATACTGTGCGCTTGCTCCTGGAACCTCGATACCTATTGTCTCCAGTTGAGCAGAGGCCAGAGTTTACTCGCGCCCTGATAGCCGGGGCGCGAGCAGGCCATCTACACCTCATACACGCCCTCCTCGACGCCACTGGTGAGTCTATCAATAACCACCCGTGGCTAGGGGAGAACATGCTGTGGGAAGCATGTCGATACAGCCACGAGGACGTCGTGCAAATGCTTCTGGATAGCGGAGTGGATATTGATGCCACACCGCGCCCAGAAAGCCTATGCCGCTACGGCCGTGCACTAAGCTTGGCCGCGTGGGTCGGAGATTCGCGTATGGTCCGCTTTCTCCTGGAGCGTGGTGCCAAGGTGAATCTTGAACGGGTCAAGTACCAACCGATCGTATATGCCGCATTGAGGGGACATCAGGAAGTCGTCGAGATACTAATTGAAAGAGGAGCCTCAGTTGACAAAGCTTTTTGGACAGCCACCCGTGAAAACCAAGTGCGTGTGGTCCAGTGGCTTGTAGAGAAGGACCCGGGGCTGCTTAGCAGGCCACACTAAGACTCTACCATGGGACAGGATGCACTGGTGCAAGCTATCATCAACAAGAATCCCCGTTTCATATCTTTTCTAGTCGGTGCCGGTGTATCCCTCAACCAACCGGCTGGCCAGGAGCTTCCGATCATTACAGCCCAGCTCTCTGCGCCATGGATCGTGGACCATCTCAGGTCGCTGGGCGCAGAAGGTGGAGAATCTGGCATCCAGCCTGAACGTTCGGAGGACGAAGTGCGCGAGCAACAGTGCTACGGTAGAATATACGTTCTTAAACGGACCTGGGAGTGGGTGGGCAAATATTAGTTGGTAGCGAGTGCCAACCCCCGCTGTGGCGCTCAGTATAGCAGAAGATTAGTTTTACATGGCATTCCTTCATGGTCACAAATCAAAAAGTTCGTTCCCATACCATCTGCACCTCAAATCTTAGCATGATAGAGGCGCAAGGCCTTCCGTCAGCTTACCAACCAGTCTCGCTTCAGGACCCAACACAGCGAGCTTAGACATAAAAAACACCAAGCCAACAGATAATAAAGGGCGCCTCGTAAATTTGCCCTATTGCTTTCTGAACTCTGCAGTAAGCTTCGTGGGTGTGGAAGGTGCTAGTTGGACTAGGCCATGCTTGTTGGTTGGCTGGATGCTTCGGCGACTGGAGACGGCTGGGAAATCCTGCGAACCTAAAGACTGTATTTATCCGGGGGCCAGAAAAGCTGTTTGCTTACTTGGCTGTTGGGAAAGAATAGCCAGTTGGTGAAGAATAACCAGTTGGTGAAGAATAACCAGTTGGTGAAGAATAACCAGTTGGTACAGAATAGCCTGTTGGTCCGAAAGAAGACCGTTGTCGTCAAAATATCATCACCTAACACATCTACGGAGAAGTGTTTGCATTAACTAACCGCACTTGCTGACCAACACGTCTCATCTGTCTGACCTCGCCTCTCGCCTCGCTTGGCGGAGTGGTGAGGATCCTTTGGATAACGCAAAGCATCAAAACCGACCAAAGGGATCCCAAGGCTTCGGATGTAAAAGTCGTAGTTGGTGGTGCACCGCATCGGGTAGTGGCGCTGTGAATGGCTTCTTGTAACAAGTGGCTGTGAGAACCACCAAACAATAGCGAGAGGTTCTGGCCATTCCCGCCTGTCTGTTGGCTGTGTAATACTTCCAGAAAAAAAAGAGAACTCGGGCGCATCCTCACGGAGAAGCACATGAAAGGGAAGGGTGGTCGCCGTCAAACATCTGAAGCTCTACCAAGATCAGCAAATTCAACCTCTTCTATCCTACCATTAGCCACCATCTTCTACATCTGAATAGAGCTAAATATGTATTTAGGAAAGTTGCTGGACTTTGCAGTAGGAGGCCGACACTCGTTTGAGCTTCTTTTCTGAGGGACACCCAAGTAAGGTAGTTAAAGCATCTGCAATTTCTTGCCCCTGTGCAGAGGGAGATAAATGTGCGATATGGGTTCGTAAAGCATTGTCTGAGTGGCTACAACATGTAGACGCGCAGCTAGCCCGAAACCAGTAATAATAGATCGATCAAGTCTTGCGACAAAGGGTGGTACCCCGCCTATGTTATCTAGTTATCTAGGGTAGGTACATACAGGTCAGCCACGTGTCCCATGTCCGAGCCACACTGCGAAACTTTGTCAGCAGCTCTGACATCGATCAATGTTTTCAAAGTCTCCAAACGCGCCCAGTATGAGTTTCAACAGTGTCAATAGCAGTAGAGTAGCGGCTCCAGAATCCTTGGTCAAATCGCCGGCCAAGCGAAACCGGATCCAGCTCAGCTGCACCCACTGCCGTCACGCGAAGCTGAAATGCGATCGAGAACGGCCATGTTCGCAGTGCGTCAAGAGAGGGCGCTCCTCTTCATGCACGTTTCTCCCGCCAGCCACACGCAAGAGACCGCATGTAAGCATGCAGACCCGATTGAAGCATCTGGAAAGCCTTGTCAAGGGGGCCATGGAGAGCCAGCCATCACAAGAACCCATTGACCCTGAGCGCGAACCCCATCCGCCCCTGCCGGATTTAGCTCCACAGCTGCAGAGCCATACCGAAATCTGCGCTTCCAACGCCTCTGGCAGAGTAGTTCTGGGACCCAATGATACCACCTATGTTGGGGCCACCCACTGGGCCGCCATGCTTGACGACGTAGGATTCTACATGTCTTCCGCTCACTAGACCCGATTCGACTAACACACTTTAGATTGAAGAAATGAAAGGTTATTTCAACGAGATCGAGGAGGAAGCCTCGCCGGGCTCTGAAAGTGTGCGACCTGATGTCTCTCTGCTCTTCAACAACATCGTACCGCCGACCGCCAGAGAGGACCTCTTTTCTAGGCTGCCCGAGAGAAACGTAGTGAATGGATTGGTATCACGATACTTCAACTCTAATAGCCCTGCGCTACGTGAGTTGTGCCTAGCTGCATACTGAGACTGCGGGTAAGTATTTGCTAAATTTCTTTCAGACATCATCCATAAACCGACATTTCAAAGAAACGTATGTATTATCAGGTCGCTTCACGCTAAACGACCGCAATGCTGACATCAAGACAGTATCGAAAGTTTTGGGCCGATCCCCGTGGCTCCCCGATCAGTTTTCTAGCGCTGATATACTCTATTATGTGTCTGGGAACATTTGCCGCACTGGGCGCCGGTGAAAAGGACGCCGACACTGGTGGCACTCCAACCGAGATGATGCAGCTTTACCGCAGGTGTTGCGCACAATGCCTGGCGCTATCCAACTACGCCAAACACCCAGGGCCATACACTCCCGAGACATTTCTCTTATATATGGAATGCGAACTCGTTCTCAGCAAAGGCGATCAGATGAGCTGTTATCTGATAATCAGCGTTGTGATTCGCCTGGCCCTCCGAATGGGCCTCCATCGAGATTCGGACAAGGTGGAAGGCAGCATTACACCGTACCAAGGCGAGATTCGTCGTCGAGTCTGGCATCTGCTGGTGCAGATGGATTTACTGGTCAGTTTCCACAACGGCCTACCGTCAATGGTTCAAGCTGTCAAGAGCGATACTCGAGTACCGTTAAACCTGCAGGACCAGGATTTTGACGAGGATTCAACCGAACTGCCACCTTCCCGGCCAGAGACCGAAATTACGGGCATGTCATATGCGCTCGCCAAGGGTCGACTGGCTCGTGTCTTTGGAAAAATAATCGAGCAAGCAAACCTCTTAACCCTCCCCGATTATGCCGAGGTAACGGCACTAGATCGAGAACTGCAGCAAGCCTTTTCCGCAACTCCGCATTTTCTCCGTTTCGTGCCGATGGATCTTTGCATCACCGACTCTGCGGAGCTTATTATACGGCGACTGAGTCTGGAGGTGCTTTTTCAAAAAGCACGCTGCATCTTACATCGCAAGTATCTCACGAAAAAGAAAGAAACTGTCGAATTTTCAAACTCGAAGAAAGTGGCGATAGACGCTTCAAGGGAGCTCCTTCGAATCCAGTCCGAAGTTCACGAAACCGTTCAACCAGGCGGCGTCCTGTGCAAAGACTCATGGATTATTTCGTCATTGGTAATGCACGACCTTCTACTCGCGGCCGTGATAATATACTTGTGTCTGATGCAGGAGAGAGAGGGCGTTTCTCTCACAGGAAATCGACAAATCCCAAATGCTCAGCAGGCGGAGATGATAGCAGCTCTGGAAGGATCATGCACAATTTGGTCCGAGACGAGAAGCATGTCGATTGATACCGGAAAAGCCCATGATGTGTTGGGCAGCATGTTGAAACGACTTGATTCCATCTTCCAGCGCCCCAGAATGGATGGTGCCCCAGGACATAATACTAGGGAATCTATGTCGAGGCTCTCGCTAAGCGGTATGTTCTTCGCGCTCTTTTAGACCACGGCACACCACGGGTGCCCAGCTACGGAAATTTGAAACAAGAGTGATTGCTAAATACGCTTTAGAACCAGTACACCTTCCAGAAGGATCAGCCGATGCCTTCGGGCAGTTCGATGGAGGGCAGTACGAAGGATTGGGCGACGTTATTCTGTTCCCAAGTCCCACGATGCAGTCTAACATCTCTTCTGGGTCTGCACCCATAGATATCATAGGAGATTTAACTAATACTCTAATGGATTTCGATTGGGTTGGTGAGACCTGATCCAAGGGCTGTATATCCCGATAAACTAACTCTTTACTAGGACGTTTTCGACAACCATGTTCGAAAGTCGCATGCAAATGACCAATCTTGGCCAGACATCTCTTTCCAGGATATCAATTTCGGAGACGACTACAATTACAGTCCCTAGCTTTAAAATCTTAGCTCTACCAATTATAAAATACAGATGATCAGCCGTCCTCACACTACAGCTATTGAAAGCCTACTGTCTCTCTCTCGCAATACCCCATAAACATCTTCGCTCCACCAGTTCCGCCTTCTGCTTTACTTTTGCTACCCTTTTTAATATATTCGGGCAGCTCCGCAATCCTTCCCCAGGCCAGCACGTATCCCCCATTGTTCTGTCCCTTGAGCTTTGGAGAGAATCCGGCAAAGAGTTCTGAGTAAGCACCATATACAGGACCCTTGAAGAGCAGTTTCTACACGGATCGTTAGCGACACTATATTTTTTGTTGGGCGGTTGGGATGAAGAGATACCATTCCCACTCGAGCGGAAGTGGCCATGTTTCGTTGCAGCTCAGTTCGCATTAATCCGGGATGCACAGACTAAAGTACGTAGGAATGATTTTCAGCGCAGTTCTACCAGGGGCAGCGGTTACGTCTTGAACTCACCACGCTGAGAATTCCTTCGCTTCCGAGGCGATTAGCAAAATCGGCTGCCAACCACGTCCCTCCAACCTTGGTCTGCATGTAATTATTCCCAGGTTGACTCTGCATGTAATTGTCTCCCGGCAAAATCTTAGGTCTGCCATCGGCGTCGAATTCCATTGCAATAGCCGGCGTGAAGAATTGCATAAGTGCCACAACGAAAACAATTCTGACACTGAAGGGAGGACTCGATGTGGCTGTTTGGATAAGAATCGGCTCGAGCAGTTTCGTGAGGAGATACGGTGCCAGACAATTCGTGACCATTTCGAGATCGTGGCCCTGCATCGCACTCTCGTTAATCTTCACAACCTCATAGTACCTAGCGTTCGGATTCGAACGAACCTGCTTTCCTTGGCTTCCCAGAGGAGTATTCATCACAGCAGCATTGTTAACTAGGACGTCCAGTCGGGTCTCTTGCCGCAGAAACTCATCGACGGCTGGTTTGACTGTGCTTAGGTCTGCGAGATCCAGAATCATCGGCTTCAGTCTCCCTTCGGTTTTCTTTCCACCCGTCTGAGCCTTGATCTTGTCCGTGGCGGCCTCGTATCGCGAGGTTGAGCGAGCAGCAATGTACACAGTTCCGCCTGCGACATAAAGCATCTTGGCTAGTTCAAAGCCCACTCCGGACGCTGCGCCAGTTATTATGAAGACTCTACCGGCGAGATCTGGTAGATCTTTGTCCGTGAAAGACGGAGCAGGGGGGAACAAGGCGGAAAATGTGGAAACCATGGCTAATGCAACTCGGGCGACGGCCGAAGATGGATATTTGGTAAGGTGAGTTCTTATTCAAGAGCTAGTATGGATGAATGTGAGGCTTGTCTATAGGATGAGGAAGGCCCCTAACAACCTAACTGCCTTATATATATATGATCCAATCCAACGGACGTAGTGCTTTCTCATCTATTCCCTTCCGTGCCACCGGACATGCGTTTCTCTGGAGGACAATGTGCCCCAACGGACATAACGCTACGAGGCGCTAAGCAGCCCCGACGGTGGGGCTAGCATAGTAAACAAGGGTTTATATCCGCCCGGAAAAATCGCGGATTATGGTTTTTCCTAAGCCATTTATTTCCACGTGATGTTGCGACTCCCCTTCACTCTAAGCGCTATCAAGATGTATGTTGCCGTACACTAATAACTAGGCGAATTGAGTGTCGCTAAATTTTTAATAGCGAGCTCCAATTTTAGTCACATATCGCTAACTAATGTAGCTGTACACTCTGGCCATTTGTACCCCAAAGGTATATAGTAATAGGCCCTGTAGTCCAGGCACTCAGCTCCTCGAATGCCTTCCGTTAGCATCTTCTGGCGCTTTCAAAATTCCTCGTATAGTACTGTACCTTCTAGTCGCCAGTACTGTATGTATGAGGAGAAACCGTCCGCAAAGGATAGTCAACGTACGCGATATGGAACGATGAAAGCGCCTGCGCGCCGCACCGGCCCTGACCTAACCTCTATGAGGCTTGTATTTTGTGGAGCGCTCGCGTGCAAGTGGGGACGCGAGTACCGGGCAGATCAACAAAATTGCGCGAACCCCTTGTGAACAGCCCCTTTGAGACTTCGGAGTTGCAGTGCCAAGCAATACCAGAGGCAAATTAGGCTGATTGAGTTCCCAACATCATTGCCAAGCCTTATATCTAGATATTAAAGGCGTTGTGGCACATCTTCCCCTGTTTTCCATCAACTTCGGCGGTCAAGTTATGGGCATTTCGAACGGTGCTGCAAACAAAGCATCTCGTAAGACCACGAATAAGATGCGGGCATGGCGTTACGCAGAAGGTGGCGTACCGGTGGCGGCGGCTGAGGCTTCCAACACCCGACCGCCAGCCTTGCTCGTCTTCGATCACCAAATTTCAACCTCTATTATACCGTTCATTAAGACCGCCTTGTTCGTCCTCGATCACTAATTTCAACCTTTATTGTATCATTTATCAAGACCGCCGAACTTCCCTGGGGGCAGCGAAATGCCTGGCGACGAAATCCGGCTTCTCGCCCTCGACGGCGGCGGCGTGCGCGGCCTCTCCTCGCTCATGATTCTCCGACGGCTTATGGCCACTGTTGACCCCGAATCACCCCCGAAGCCCTGCGACTACTTCGACATGATCGGCGGCACTAGCACTGGTGGTCTAATCGCAATCATGCTAGGACGCCTTCGAATGACTGTCGATGAATGCATCGACGCCTACACTTCGCTATCAGACCGAGTCTTTGAGAAGAAAAGCCACCGGGTCAATATCAGAGGCAAGCTCCAGGGTCGGTTTGACGCCGCCGAGCTCGAGCGGGCGGTCAAGCAAATCTTGTTAGACCGCGGCCTTGACTAAAACGCGCTGCTAATGGATTCTCCCGATACGGCTTGTAAAGTGTATGTTCATATCGACTCTCGGTAAATGCCGTGCTAAACTGTTAGATTTGTCTGCGCGACGAGTAAGGAGACGAGCCAGACCGTCTGTCTGGCTAACTACTGCTCCCTACGCAGCGACAACTCCGACCTCCTGAAGTCAACCAGTATATGGCAAGCATGCCGCGCTACGTCCGCCGCAACATCCTTCTTTGACCCTATTGCTATCGGCCCATGCGACGAGGAGTTTGTCGACGGCGCGTTGGGAGCGAACAACCCTGTCAATGAATTGTGGAATCAGGCCCAGGATGCGTGGGGCAGCCAGCTGCAGGGCAGGCTTAAATGCCTGGTATCGATCGGCACGGGAGTGCCCGCCCTGCAGCCGGTACGCGACGACGTCCTCAAGATCTGGGCCACCCTCAAAGACCTTGCGACCGAGACAGAAAAGACTGCGGAGCAATTCCGCCGCGATAAGTCGAGCCTCGACGATGAAGGACGCTATTACCGCTTCAATGTCGATCGTGGGCTGGAGGATATCGGGCTAGAGGAGTCGAAGAAGAAGAAGGAAATTACGGCGGCGACGCGGCGCTATATCGAGTCGCAGGCCGTGTTTAAACAGATGAAGGCGTGCGCGAACAACCTAACGGGAAAAGAATGTTAGTGTGGCCGTTCTTTAGCTTGATTTATTTTCGATTGGCTCTAACCTCTACTCGTTTGATACGTGTTAGATCATGGCCTATACCGAACTTCATTTAGCCTGTAAGGCGTACCTGTGTCGAACAACTTTGTTAACAGACCGTCTGACTCCGCCGGGCTCGAACGGTGCCTCCTCCCGCAACCTCGCTCCCGACAAACGCGACGACGGACATTTGTTCTCTATAGACTTGGCGGTATTGGGAAGACACAGCTGGCTGTTGACTTCGCTTGGCGCCACCAGGCCAGATTTAGCTCAGTCTTCTGGCTGGACGGCAGGTCGGAAGACCGGCTAAAACAGAGCCTTGCTGGTTATGCAAATAAGATCCTAAAAGGCCAGATCCCAGACAAGAGCAGGAATTTTGTCTTATAGGGCAAGGATAATCTTAATATTATGGTGGCAGACATGTTAGACTGGCTTGCGCGGCCGGATAACGTCGACTAGCTACTCGTCTTTGACAATGTCGACCAAGACTATAAATAAGACGGTGCAACGGGGGCCTATAATATTTAGCTATATCTACCTGGCGACCACGGGTCGGTGCTAGTCACTACACGACTGGCGCGGCTGGCGCAGCTCGGCGATTCGAAGCGGTTGAAGAAGGTCGACAGAGACCTAGGCAAGGCTATTTTCCAGCAGTAGCGTGGAGCGGAGCTAGGTAGGCGATTGGCTATATATAAGTTCAGCCTGAAGCTGATAAGCAACAGTTATAGACGAGGCCGGCAAAGAGCTGCTCGGTCTGTTAGACAGCCTCCCACTTGCTCTAGCACAGGCTGCTTCGTATCTCCGTGAGACAGACCTCGACACCGCGTCGTACGTTTGGCTCTACAAGCAGCAGTAGAACGATCTGATGACGTCAGAGGGAGAGTCAGGCTCACCACTAGCAGATTATAAGCAGCGTAGCGTCGGGACAACGTAGATAATATCGTTTAAAGCTATTAAAATTAGAAATATAAGCGCAGCCCATCTGCTCCGCCTCTAGGCCTTTATCAACAATAGAGACGTATGGCACAGTCTGTTACAAGCAGCTGCAGATAGCCGAGAACAATAGCCTAGATAGCTCCGGGAGGTAGCAGAAAACAAGGTCCAGTTCTTAGACTCGGCTAGGCTACTGCTCCGCTACTCGATAATCAAGGCTCAGAAGTCTGTACCGGGTAGCTACTTGATACACCCGGTAGTATATAGATAGACATCTTATATACAAGATCTCGCCGAGAAGAGAGAATTTTTACAGCTTGCGGTAATAGTAGTTGGACTAGCAGTGCCTAGTGAGGCGAGTAAAGGCTATTGGGTGTTACAGCGGCGGCTTCTCTCGCATGTGGAGAAGTGCTCCTGGTGGATAAGGAAGAATTGGAGGGCTGACTGGAATTCAAAGGATACATTGGCTATAACTGCGATACATTGGTTCGGCCTCCTCTACTCTAACCAAGGCCGGCTAAAAGAGGCCGAGGCAATATATCAGCAGGCGCTAAAAGGCTATGAGAAGGTACTGGGACCAGATTATATATCGACTCTCAACGCGGTTGGTAACTTAGGCAACCTCTATAAAGATCAAGTCCGGCTGAAAGAGGCTGAGGCGATGTATCAGCAGGCGCTAGAAGGTAAAGAGAAGGTGCTGGGACCAGATCATACATTGACTCTTGACACGGTCAACAACTTAGGCCTCCTCTACGCTAATCAAGGTCGGCTAAAAGAGGCTGAGGCGATGTATCAACGGGCGCTAGAAGGCAAAGAGAAGGCGCTGGGGCCGGATCACACATCGACTCTCAACACAGTCAGCAACTTAGGCCTCCTCTACTCTAATCAAGGTCGGCTAAAAGAGGCCGAGGCGATGTATCAGCAGGTGCTAGAAGACTATGAGAAGGCACTGGGACCAGATCATACATCGACTCTCAACACGGTCGGTAACTTAGACAACCTCTACAAAGATCAAGGCCAGCTAAAAGAGGCTGAGTCGATATATCAGCGGGCGCTAGAAGGCAAAGAGAAGGCGCTAGGACCAGATCACACATCGACTCTCAACACGGTCGGCAACTTAGGCCTCCTATACAAAGATCAAGGTCGGCTAAAAGAGGCCGAGGCGATGTATCAGCGGGCGCTGGAAGGCTATGAGAAGGCGCTGGGACCGGATCATACACTGACTCTCAATACGTTTAGTAACTTAGGCAACCTCTACTTAGATCAAGGTCGGCTGAAAGAGGCTAAGGCGTTGTATCAGCAGGCGCTGGAAGGCTATGAGAAGGCACTGGGACCGGATCACACATCAACTCTCAACACGGTCAACAACTTAGGCAGCCTCTACGCTAATCAAGGCCAGCTAAAAGAGGCCGAGGCGATGTATCAGCAGGCGCTAGAAGGCTACGAAAAGGCAGTAGGACCAGATTATATATTAACTCTTAATACAGTTAATAACTTAGGCAGCCTCTACGCTAATCAAGGTCGGCTGAAAGAGGCTGAGGCGATGTATCAGTAGGCGCTAGAAGGCTATGAGAAGGCGCTGGGGCTGGATCACATATCGACTCTTAACACGGTCGGTAACTTAGGCAACCTCTATAAAGATCAAGGCCGGCTGAAAGAGGCCGAGGCGATGTATCAACGTGCCCTGTCTGGATTTCAAACTGCCTTGGGGCCGTCCCACTGGAAGTCTGAACGTGTTATGCGAAACATAGAATCTTTACAACGTGCAAAAGGTATCTCAGGCAAACGATTGATAACAATTACGTCTACTGATGTTCATTGGCAGGTTCATCGGCTGCGACTGAGCCACCGCAGCCAAAGCCATAAAAACCATTAGAGGAGTTTCGAGTCGGGCTTCCCATAGTCTCCAAGGAACTCCGCCGTCCGTCGAGTCAAAGGGAGGGGCCGAAGGGAGGTGGAACGTAAGTGAATTAGTTAGCTCCACTTCAGAGCAAAGGCTAGTCTGGCGGCATTGCAGTATACAAGACCTGGTTGTGCTAGGATGGGTGTCCGTCGAGGAGCCATATCGAGGAATTGCAAGCCTGCTTCAGAGTGGCAAGAGGATTAGGAAACTGAGCGAGACGGGGGCCCTGGGGTATTAGGGCTTTGGCGCCTGTCATCACTGTGAGTCATACTTGTAGTGGAGCTAAAAGCAGCTCCTATCGGCCAGCCGTAGTAAGAATAGTACTCTGACCTACTAATTCGCACACTGTGAACAAGTACTGTACCTCAGAGTACAAATGACTAGAGTACACAGCCATAATAGTCAGCAACATGTGGCTAAAATAGAGCCTGCTATGAAAGTTAACTAAAAATTCAGCGACACTTAATTCGCCTTTTAGTGTAATGTTCGTGTCGGTAACTAGTTATTGGGTTTGGGGTTCCGTTTTCTGATTCCTCCATTTGCCCTCAGGCGACCTACTGTGACCCATCATCCCTCTCCAATCAAAAGCTTTCAATGGGGCTCTACGTCTTTGCGCTAAATGCTTAATAGTGCTCACGACGGATCAGGTGGTAACTGTGCAATTATATCAAGAATGCTTTCTCATCTATTCCCTTCCGTGCCGCCGGACATGCGTGGCATACCTCAACGTGGATTTGGTCGAGTAGTGACGTATCGAATATGGAGTTTGGCGGGCCGTTCGATAATGCTTTCTTGTCAGTATTATCACACAGCCTTCCAAAAGGCTTATTTACTGAATTACTCCTAGCAAGCCCTTCATCAGCGACCTGGACATACACAATCGGCCCAAGGTGTTGAAAAGTTCACTGTCCGGTCGTCGCTCAGCTCAGGTCAATTCAACTGCGATGGACTCAATGACCTACAGAGATCGCAGATTCTCAAGGGAGAGTATTCCTGCCTGAGCTAGACAGTGAGCGGTGGCGGGGGGTTGGTTCACACCTCACCCTTATTGTTGATATCGCTGTTCATGACTAACGCCATAATTTTACCTCTCTATTATGGTTTTACTTTCCACTGATATAAATAACAGTAAATAATGATGTTACGAGTGTTGATAGAACTATAGAAACTGATTTCTCCGAAATGCGCGTGGCTATAGGCAGTAGCTTCTAGGCCATTCTATCTGCTACGGTGCCTTGACAACTTTAAGAATGATCCCCTCAGGCTTATTATTGTTCTTCTTATATTCCTCATGGTTGTAGTACGGACTCTTCGTATCGACAATGTGTGATGTAGCTGAGGTTGCCAATCTTTACGCGCTCGATTCTAGTGGGTGTATTTCGATAGAACATCCATTTAGCGCTACTGAGCTACAGTAAGCTAAACAAGAAGACCTATGATAGCAAAGATCATAGGAACTCCTGGGCTATAGCAGCATATGCACTAGTGAGAAAATCAACAGAGCATACTCGATGCACTGAGTTGGGCGAGAATAACTGAGGGCAGTTATCTCATGCTTGTCGCTTAGCGCCGAGCTATCGTGCATTTTAACTTCAAAGAACGAGATGCTTTATGGTCTATTGAATAGTGAGTAGCCGTTGGGACTTTTATCTATATGACGGTGGAATCCAGAGCGTCGCGTCAAGAGAACGGTTATACTCATGGTTCGAATCCCAATCCAATGAATAGTTGCTAGTGTTTAAGTTTCTTCTTGAAATCGTGTTCACTTGCCCTAGTGCGCACGTGTTTAAATGGAGGGCTCTTCCTCTTGGAAAGATGACTTCGCAAGACCAGCAGAACTCCGTACGGCAGCTAACGCAGGTAAAATGCGCACACCCACCGTTTCTCTCGATTCTAGTCCTGCAGCCAGCACGGGGGCACATCTTTGTTGTTCGCAAAATCCTGGCGTGAGTCTCACGCTCCTTATCACGTCTTATTCGAATTTCTTCACGAAGGGCAATCTGTGCCGCTTGTCGGCTGTCTTCGACTGTGCTCAACCGAGACTGCCGAAGATGTGAACACGTGGAAGCCATGAAACCTCGACATAAATAACAATTCCATCTGCGGCAAGACGTACATCTCCATTCCGCAGTGGTTTCTGTGTATTTCATAGCTTAGTTTTCACCTCTAGGCGTTGCTGAGCAAGACAGTAAGATTACCTCCTGGGGCGTGAATCTGCCCGTGGCCACATTCACACCATCGGAAATTGGGATTCCTTGAGATGCTGGCTGTTGATACGCGTACAATATATCTATGTTGACGGTTAGTAAACCCATATAAGCACGATTTATAGCTTGGATTTTCACCCCTAGCCCATTCTAAGTAAGGCAGGAAGATCACTTCTTGGGGCGTGAATCTGCCCGTGGCCTCATTCACACTATGAGCGCGTACACCTAACCGAGCTTGTATATAGTGGAGATTTTCTCATCTTGGTGGAAGTGTAATCACTACAGATTGCGGAAATTACCCCACCTAAAGCGCTCCACGATAAGCTCTCTTAATCTATCCATCCTATTCTGTCTTCAGCTTCTTTACCGCTCTCATGTCTACTATTCACACGTCCCCATCTTATCTTTTGATGTTTTTATCACGCGAGAAGAACTGACGATCCTGTTTAGTGGTTGCAGAACAAGCTTAGCGTCGGCGGACTGGCATTAGCGTCGGCATTCCGCCTTGGCATGAGCGACGCCGATAGCCACCATTGCATTAGCAGGGGATCAGATGGGTGGCCATAGCTAACTAAGTTGGCTAGTCCACGATTGAAATATCATGCAAACCTACGTATGACAGAATATCGTCTCGTCTATGAAGCCTTTGTTCTGCTAATCATATCGTCAAAATGAGAGCTACTTTGGCATCAGCCCTGGCGCTACCGTGGCTTGCTTGGCCCATTCTGGGCCACCAGGTCTTGAGCGACCGGAATCCATACTACGAACAAGCCATCGCGCTCATGGAAAGGTTCCCTCTGATTGATACGCACGTCGATCTTCCCCAAATTATTCGATCTCTAGGTGAAATGTTCTTCGGATGCACTCGTTCGAGTACTAGGTCTGATCTTCGATAGGACGTCGACCGCTTGAAGTCATTCCTCAGCTGTCAGGCCACCTCCCCGGCCATGTAGATATCCCCAGAATGCGCAAAGGCCGCCTAGGAGGCGCATTTTGGACAGTATGGGCACCTTGCCACGCCCAAGGGGGCGAGGACCCTGGCGCCGACTTCAACACCCCCACCAATGCCCTGAGAGACTCGCTCGAGATGCTCGATCTTATCCAAAACATGATCCGCCAGCACCCAGACCATTTTGAGTACGCTCACAGCTCTGAAGATGTTCGCAGGGCCTTCCAGGGCGGTAAAATCGCATCTTTGATCGGAATGGAAGGAACGCACATGCTTGGAAACTCGCTGGGAGCCATGAGAGTCTTCGCCCAGATGGGCGTCAGATACGTCACACTGACTCACATGTGCCACAGCGCTTTTGGCTCTGCGAATGGCGCGGGCGGGGATGATTACATCGCCGCCGTCCACGAGGGAAATGGGCTCACGGATCTCGGTCGAGAACTCATTCGCGAACTCAATCGGCTCGGGGTTCTGATCGATCTTTCCCATACCTCAGATAACACGTCACGACAAGCCATTGAACTCTCCGAAGCTCCCATCATCTGGACTCATTCGGGGACACGGGCTGTGTGGGATCACCAAAGAAATGTACCAGACGATATACTTAATTTGATAGGGGACGGTCCTGGAAAAAACAAGGGTTTGGTGCATTCTATCTTCTACCCTGCGTTCCTCGGTCCGTACGAGACGGCGAATGTGTCTACCGTCGCGGACCACGTCGAGCATATCGCGGCCATCGTTGGGAAGAATCACGTCGGCATTGGCTCCGACTTTGACGGTATGCCGCATTCCGTCCAAGGATTAGACGACGCAAGTCAATACCCGAACCTGGTAAGCTATATGGATGCCCGTTGCCGGATGCGGGCCGCGCTGACGGCAAGCAGATAGCAGAGTTTCTTGCGCGCAACTGGACCGAGGCCGAAGTGCAAGATCTCATGGCGGGCAATCTGTTGAGGGTCATGGACGAGGTAGACGCGGTGAAAGAAAAGAGCAATCATCTGCTTCCTTCGGCGGAGATTTGGCATCTTCGCAAAGACCTTCCGGCGGAGTGGGGAGGTGCAGGAGACCTTCTCTACCCAGTCGACGTGCGCAAAGCCAAAGAAAGCCAAATTCGGCATGACGAACTCTAGGCTGAGAAGAGGTATATAACCCGCCATGAGGATACAGTTTGTTTCTTTAGTTATAGGTCCCTCCCATACGTCCGATCCTTCAGCTAGGCCTAGTCTACAGTGGCTGCGGCGCCGAGCTGGCACACACCTCATCGAGCGCCTTGCGAATGTGCGGGTCCAGGCTGAAAGCCTTCGTCAAGTCTTTCCAGAACATCGCTTGAAGTCGAATTTGGCTTAACCTCAGGAATGGATGGAAGGTAGCCTTGATCCTTAGCTCCTTTCTCAGCATTTGCAGGTCCTTGATCCAGCAAAGAGCCTCTTCAAAGTTCTCCGACGTCACGAATAGTAGCAGCATGAAGTAGCCCACTGCAGAATAAACCGACCGGGTCCATTGGGGCCAAAAATTGCTGACGTGGTCTTGGTTTAAACTGCGGACGAACTCGAATGCGCTCCGAGTGCCTGATCGTACAGCTGCACGAGCTTTCGCCGTCGCCTCAGCTGCGACGGCTTGCAACCGGCTCTGTTGCCTTATGAAAGGACGCATGATCGCGCGGAAGATGGTGATATGAATATATTGGTAGCCGAGCTCACAAATGGTAGAACATGACACATTGGTGCTGTCTCTATTCTCATCGCTCGCTGTGTGCTGTTCAAATCTCTGGTGCCAAGATGATAGCAGTTCAAAGAATGGCTTCGTGGCCTGGAGCGTCTTTTGGTAATCGTCTCTCAATTCAGATTCATTTCGTAACGAGCTTTTCGGTTAGCATGTCTCATTGGTGTGGCTGGTGAGATACCTACAAGAGTTCGCTCAGCATCTTGTCGATTATCTCGCACAGATCTGAATATTGCATCAGGCATGACCACGAATATGAGCCAAGTTCCGATTGCAACTCGTCGTCCGTAGTTAAGCTCGTAACAAGCCAATTATTTGACTGAAGAATGGGAGGCCGTCCGAGGCTGCACGCAATCCATTTGTCGGTAGAATAAATGAGGAATGAGATCCTCCGTCTCTGGGCAATTAGCCAAGGGGGTAGATTGCTCCATGGTGTAGGGTCGTCGTGCAACCCCAGGGCATGAGCTGCCGCCACAAGAGTGCAGAGGAGCGACCACTTCATGGGGCTTTCAGAGACTGACGTGTCCGTCGAAGGCCGAACGAGTAAAAGCAAGAGTATTTGGACGGTCGACAGCGATGGAGAATGAAGTTGAGGCTGAAGCCCGCTGTGGGCAAGTTGCAAGAGCTCAGCGTAAGGGGGAACCTCATAGGCAAACTCAATGACAAGATGCTCATCGAGCTGTACAAACGGCTGGACAATAGCATATACAGTGGCTAGAAGACAAGGGTCTGACGAAACCGGGTCCAAGGGAGAAGATGTAGAGAAGATGGGGAATTGAGGCGCGACAAACAGCTGATAGAGGCCAATCAGCCGTCTTCCGACATCCACGGAGATGATGGATTGAAGGCGCTGTCGCAGCAGTTCTCTAGAAACATCCGCATGTCCCACCTCCTGCTGGCACTTGGTGTAGAGGGAAGGGTCCGTCAGAATCAGGAGCGTTTCGTCCACGCTTTGCGAGAGGCTCAAATGCGTGATTTTTCGAAAGGCAAGCTTGTTGTGGCAGTCGAAACGACACCGCTGATATATATAGGGGTCCCACTCGCCGGTGAAACCGGTGAATAGGACTGGGGTATCGCTCCCGATGTTTAGCATCTCTTCCGACGTGCTCTCGTTCGAGGGCGGAGTCGCGGTCGCTATTGACGGGCTCGCCATTGGGAAGCCGAAATCCGCCCCGGACGGTAAATCCGCATCCCACGAGGGAAGGCCAAAGTTTTCCTCCATGGTGTACCCGGGAAGTTCCTCCCAGAGATGCGAAGCGGGCGCGTCTGGAAACAGGTCGTCCATGGCACTCTGGACGATGGAGTCCATCAACTGTGGCTGCAAAGAAATGCTGCTCAGAGGCGAACCCGGACCTACGGGAGCTTGCGCCGTCATGAACGCTGCACTGCAGCTATTGCTGGCAGGCCCTGGAGGAGGCCGGCTCCGAGGCGACATATGCTCGCTGCGACGGTTGCAATGCAGTAGCCTCTGGCGTGGCGGCGGTGCCTGATCAAAGGTGCAGTGCCTCCCCCGAGCCGCGCACAGCCGACACGGAGGGCCGTGGTCGAAATGGCATGCCGATTTCCGAGAACGACAGAAATCGCAAGGCCGGTCCCTTTTGCTCATGTACCGACGGCTTTGATGCGACATGGTGCGATAGACGGCCGGTGTATACGAACTCATCCCCGCCGTTGTTCTTGAGTGTGGTCACTAGAGCGGAGATTGGGCGGTTGGATCCACCAGCCGCCGCTACGTTATCTTTGTTCAACCCGCCCCCCCCCCCCCCCCCCCCCCCCCCCCCCCCCCCCCCCCCCCTCTGTTGCCCCTAACCCAGCCCGGCCGACCAGACCAGCCTCTGGTCTGATCGTTCCTCTTTTCCCCAAGACTATTCTCTCTTGGGATCTCCTGCCGGCTCTTTCCCCTTCTCTCTCTATCTTTTGCCCTCCTTCCCCCCCCCCCCCCCCCCCCCCCCCTCCCTCCCCCCTCTCCTCACATAACCAAGGTGGTGGAGATAAAAGACCCCGCAGAGATATGATTGCAGCTCCTTGTGCCAAAGCCTCCCCCTAGCTAGCACTATCGTTCATATACTACTCCCCTGCCCTAGCCGAAACAATATATTCTGTGCCCGGAGTGCTCAAAATGTGACATTCACTTACCAAGATTACGGAATGTCTACTTTACTCCGATGTATGCAGTTTCTGATCCAATAAGTCCATTAACAAGCATAGTATTCATCGTTCCCAGCTGGTAATGCCAGTAATGCCGTGGGGTTTGGGGCGCGACAAATGACGCCAACACCATCAAGATCAACCGTACAGCGAGCCATTCGCCTGTCTCTCGCGCTTTGGATACTACAGGAACCATCTGAACTCGTCAACTTTTGGCCCATCTCTCAGTTTCCGCGTAGGTACGTCTTTCGCCGTAAGATTGACTCCCTGGCGTCGATTTCGGCGATTGTTATCGTACATCATCCACAACCCTAGTGAGCCGGCCGCCAGACAGCCAGTCGCACCAAAGGCAGCTGTTGTGATGAGTGCAGGCGTGTACTTGGGTGCGTCCTTGGCCAAGAAGACATTGCTTGACACTAGCCCCATGAGATTCGCCAGGGGTACACCGACCGAGGTCAAAATCAATCTCTCGCCTTCGTGAGCCACGTTGTTGTTGTACCACTTTGTTAGAGAAATAAAATTAACAGAATGTCTATGGCCTGCTTTAGGGAGCGGATACGAACCGTGGAGAGCAGAACTGAAGGTGTGCTGGTGCCCCAGCACATCATAAATGTCGCAAAGTAGGCAACCCGGATCTGCGCTTGAACGTCCTGGATCGAGGCAAAGATGACCATGCCGATAAATGTAAAGGCAAATCCAAGGCATATAAAAGGAAATCGCAGCCTCAAGCCATCAGAAGCAAAGGCAAGAATCAGAAGCATGGCCGCGCCCTGGAGGGACGCGAAGTCAGTATCGCTTGCGTCTGGAAATTATGACGAGTACGTACCGTGATATTTGGCGCAACCGTATACAGGTTTGTTTTGACAGAGTCGTAGCCCAGCCTCTGCACAATCTGCGGAAGAAATAAAACCACGGACTGCAAGGGAACTCCGAGGCAGATTTCGACCAAGAGGAACCCATAAACCGCGGGTATTTTGAATACTCTCAACGCATCCTTCAATTTAAGTTGTTCGTTGACAGTGGACGAGCTGTCGAGTTGAATTCGGTCGAAGGCGAGCCTCTTTTCCTCTTCATTGAGGAATCCTGCCTCGGCTGCACTTCGCGGCAAGTACCAAAAGGCAAAGAGGGAGAAGATCACCGTTGCAGCTCCCTCGATGAGAAATAGCCATCTCCACGGGTGGTCAATCTTGTCCGTTTTGATTTGAAATACACCAAACGCTAGAAGCCCGCTAAAAGCGCTCGCGATGTTGGAGGCCGCATAGAATATCGCTACGCGGCGGGCCAGTTCGCCCCGTCGGTAGAATGTCGTCAGGTAGTAGATCACCAGAGGAAGATAGGCGCTTTCTGCCATTCCCAAGAACCATCGAAGGGCAAAGATGCCGCTGAAATTGTGCGCCGTCGCAGTCAGGAGCGTCATGGACCCGAAGAAGAACATGAGGATCGGGAGCACTCGCGCGGGGCCGAACCTCTTGCCCACCATGGCGACGAAAGGAGCGAAGAGGACGAACGGGACGAAGAAGATGCTTAGGATGAGATTGTACTGTCCATCCAAGAAGCCTAAGTCTAGAGAGGGGGTACTAGCTTAGCTATGCGCAAAGCTGTGCGCAAAGCTGTGCAGCCAAGTATGCCGCTGGAATGCCACTTACTGGTGGAAAACCCTGCAGTCTGAGCATTGCCGAGGCTGGTTCGATCCAGAGCGTTGCACAAGTACTACAATCCAGCCACATCTTAGACCATGCCGACGTTGAAGCCGATGCCACACGACGGAGGTACTCACCATGAAAGCCAGTACAGGCAGCAGACGGAAATCGAACTTGCGGCAGAGTGCTCTCTCCGCAGCACTGTCCGTCACGTGGGCGGTTTCTTCGAATAATACGGCTTCTCCGTGGCGTTCGATATCGCCTTCTTCTTTGTTCCCCATGACAGAACCCTTAGCAGCCGAGTCCGAGTCGTTGAGATCCCGGTGCTGCTCCTCTGGCTCTTTCATGTTGTCCATAGCTGGAAGACGGGCACTACCTACCCGTATGAAACAGGATAGACCTAGCCAGCGCTGCGGGCAAAAAGAATATTATACCAACAAGAGCTTATGGGTGCCGCGGACGGTAGGCAGACTGCGATTGCGACAGCCTTATACGATTTTTCGCTGGGAATCTTGCCAACCATAAGCCCATATCCTGTGCAGCAACGCTTGCTGATAGGCGTAGACGCCAAACGGGACTAAGCGGCCGTAAATGCGCGTGTGTGCTTTCACGCTAACTTGCCGGGTATCTTCAGCCAATCAAAACGAATGCCGATGCCCAAGGCCCAAAGGGGTGCGGGGCTTCACATAGCAATCTAGAGGTTACCTCTGTAGGGTATTGGCGGCATAGCCGTGCCTTGACCCACCCAGTGAGGAAATGGCTTGGTCCTGACGATGCCGACTCTATATACGCTATACGCGATGCAACATGGGGTGTTTTAGACATACCCCGTGTGAACAACCGAATGTCCTTATGAATCTCGCCTCAATGTGTCGTGTCCTTGACAGTTATAACAGTAGCTGTATCGTAAAGCGGTACCTCCTAACTGCACCGAATCGCACGACACTGAGAAAATCCCGGGCAAGAGTTCGGTGGACAATATGTTAATTACACATTTATTTTCCTAAGCCCCTGTCTCAATATTGCGTTAGAATGGTGGCGGATCGGAACTCCCCTCATCGTAATATGCGCCCCAAGAAAACCAGTCAAATGTACTGTCGAACGGCCGCTTCCGACCTCGCGGGCTTTTCGGTTCGCTCAGTGGTGGGATCTCAGCGGCAGACGGTCTATCATGCGTAGTGAGGTCCTGGCTGTATTCGAATGCCGGCCATGGAGCCATTATATCGCCCGGTAGCCACTCCAGAAAGCTAGCGATTTCCGGTCCTTGAGTATCAATAGTACCGAACCCTTCGTTGGTTGAGCATGGGTTACATGTAACATCCATTTGCAGCTGCCTGTCGACTTCTGACGCAAGTTGAGCATTTGAGATATTTTGCAATGGCGCCTGTGGCAGGGCTGGCGATTGAATGGATTGGCTGGCGGCCATGGTAGTAGTGATGTTACTTATGTGTTGCCGAGCAAGCTGAAGGAAGACGGTTGCGACATGCTCTAGCCTGGAACATACAGCAGCAAGCTCGCAGAGTTGGCTCCGCATACTTGTGAAATAGGATGCAGTCGTGGATAACAGACCTAGATCCTGCTCGAGAGCTGATGCTAGGGAGTTATGGCTGCGCACTATATTTTCGAAGACCACGAAGTATGGGGTAAATGGATAGTAGAGTAGCTGCCTGTAACTTATGTTAAGATCCACCGGGGAGAATAGAAGCAGTAGCATGTAATGCATAAAACAGTGGCGAAGACGATTGGAAGTCCGTACCATATTACGCCGTTGTATACCGAGGACCAATTTGATACCATAGAGGGCAATAGGGAGAGAGCTTCGCGAGCAGACTCAAGTCGCCGTCCCGGACAAGCTCTGTCCCCTTTTAGCAAGAGGATTAAGACGTGTAGATACTGGAACTTCATGCTAGCAATTCCAAGAGACATTTCCCGTAGCTGAGCAGTGCTTGCCCAAGCTCTTTCAGAATTCATACTCTTCAGAAGAATCTGAGAAATGAGGTTAGATGTCGACAACCGATTCGAAACTTTCTTCCACAGGGCTACCAACCTCATTTGTCTCTCGGTACCATTCATCCAGTTGTAATCTGACGTGTTCTGCCGTCACGGTAGAATCCGATGGGCCCAAAACATCCAATGCGTACCCTATTAATTTAGCTAGCTCGATTCCCCTGCAAATATAATTGGGTCCGAATTCTGAAGTGCCAGGGGCTATCTGTCCATCGCCCGGTGTGAGACCATTGTGAGGATGGAATCTGGTCAAGAACTGGCGGTCCGGCAAAGGTATGCTTCGATAAATGGTGGTAGGGAGGAAGGATGAACGACCGAAAGCGAGAGAACAAGCCTTCTCGGCTACGAAGACAACCCAGAAGAGCGCGAGACTCCGTTGCCGGCGCTCTGGATCGGGATGGGTTGGGTCGTGTAGGCCCAGAGCCTCAGCTTGCCGACATGCGTGCCCTACCAGCATCCAGGACATGTTGGGAGCCGTATAGTTCTCGCCATGTAGCGCTAGAAGGAGGAGCGCCTGTATGTTGACCTCGCGTGGCTCGATAAATATGCTGCTGTCGTTGAGCGCAATATGTATATTGCGCCGGAAGTATTCCATCTCGTCAGTTGAATTGCCTTCGGCGGAAACGAGAGCGAGCATCATGTGATTGAAATAGACAACCCATGCCTTTTCCTTGACCAAATTCGGTTCGAAAACAATCTGCATGAGAAGCTCGTCCGGTGGTACGCGGAAGAATGGTTCACCGATCTCAGCATTCTCGAGGAAGCCTGAGTAATTATCACACGTGAGGATTAGATCCGGCACCGGTATAACCCGGAAAAGGTAATGTAGAACTACTTACGGCTCATCCAAGCGTAGCCTATTCTCTTTAGCGGCACAAAGAACTCTGTCATTTCTCCTTCAACTTGTCTGCTAGCTGGGATTTTGTTTAACGTGTTGGATAAGAATTGGAGCTCCGAGTATGCGTGTTCGTGCGTAAGAGAGGTTCTAGAGGCAGAAGCCGCTTCTATACTGCCAGGAGCCTCTTTAAGAAAAGCGAATGAATGGGAAGGATTGGTAGCTCGCTGTGGAATAAAGCTGCTCTTTTCCACCACAGAGCCGGCTGGGCGGCGTGGTGTTTGCGCGATACTCCTTTTCTGATGAGGAAGGGTGACAGAGTCCAAGATTCGGTTAACCGAAGCACTCAACTGCTCGACCGTATTCTCTAGGCGCTCCAGTCTTCCTTCTATGCCTCCCGATTTCGGGGGTGACGGCGTGGTTGTCGCACCAGGTTCCGGTCTCCTAAGATTCAGTAATTCGTCCGGCAAAAAATCCCACCCAGCAAAAGTTCCATCTAGCCTGAGAAGAAGTCTGACCTGAGAGATGTATCTTTTCCTAATATGGGTAGCTTTTCGCGCGAATAGTCACAGCTACTTGGCCATGGCCTGCAGTTATTGCACTTGGGCAGCTCTCGCGAACATCTCCACCACATGTCAGCCGCATTCTCAACCTTGTCCGATTTTCTCGGATATTCTGCCGGCAAGGTTGATATACTTAAGTTTCTTTTGCCAGCAATGATCGCACTAGGGTCAATCAGATAGGCAACGTGGCCGATTATGCTCGTGCGAGGTTACTTACAGCGAACTTGGGGAGCTGTTGGCTAGCTGCCGGTATTGCGTCGGCCATAATTTGCCAAATTCCCCTGCTTTGCCTAAAGGTCCGAGATGCTGACTTTTTGATCAGTCACAAAATTGGCTGCTGCATACTAGAAAGTTCGCAAACAAGGATGGACAGGGAACGGCGAGATGTCGTCGGAAAAACCACGAGGCGTTCCCGAAATGCCATAGATTAAGTGGATGGCGTCGGAGGCTGACTCGGCATTCGTCCGGATTCCTCCAATCAGAACCGTTTAGTCCGGAAGCAGTGGAGAATACCGTGCCTCCGCCCGGCCCCGCTCCCATGCCATTCGCTCACTCCGGGGGCTCTCCGGCGCATGTGGTTGGTTTCCGCACAGCTTGAGAAGGCCAAGCATCTTCCGTGGACAAGATGAACCATAGCGGGCAGATCGAATAGTCCGGCCCGGGGCTTTGTAGAGAACCCGATGGAGTCGAACTGAAAGTACCTGTAGTATAAGAAGTCGATGCATCACCCAATCTATGTTCACTTCTTTTTTACCATGTCACTGATACTTAACTACATAAGTAGTACGCACGGTTGTGAACAAACATTAGCTTTCTTCCAATATTCGCGCTCATTCTCGTTTCTGCGAAACTCTTTACGGAAGGGCAGGCAGCATGTCGCAACCATCTATCGCCATTATCGGGGGAGGGCCGAGCGGGCTTGTCTTTGCGCGCCTCCTTGAGAGCCATGGCGTGACAGACTTTGTTGTTTTCGAACGTGACGTCTCGGCCGTTCCTACTCCATGGCATCAGGGAGGGACTCTCGATATTCACGGTTCTTCCGGCCAGGTTGCGCTGCGACGCGCCGGGCTCTTTGATGAGTTTAGTCGGCTCGCACGCTGGGATGCTACCTGCTTCTCTATTCTCGATAATGACGGGGAGACCATATTCAAGATGGACGAGCCTCGTGATACACCAGAGATCGATCGGTTACAACTGCGTAACATGCTGCTTGCTTCAATACCCGCCGAAAAAATACGCTGGGGCCACGCTGTCAGTACCATCGACAAGACTCAGCCTTCTGTTGACGGCAAAGGTGAGACATCTGCCTCACACAATGCCGGCAGCGCCGGTGACTACACGATAAACTTCACCAATGGGACATCTGCGTCCGGATTCCGCCTCATCGTCGGCGCCGACGGAGCCTGGAGCAAAGTCCGACCTCTAGTAAGTCGCCGCCTGGATTGCCCCCTCCTCCCCCAACCGCTCCGCTACGCGCTGGACGAGCGGTCATGACTATAAATGACTTTCCAATCCAATAAATGTTGCTGACATATTACCCTTTCATCAAGGTGACGTCGGCTCTGCCAGTGTACTCAGGCAAGATGTATATCGAAGGGTATCTATCACGCACCAACCCCGAGTACCCAGCCGCCGCCGAGATGGCTGGGCCGGGAATCGTGATAGCTCTAGGCCAGGGTAAGCAAATCGCGATACAACAGGTTTCCAACGGTAGCTACCGTGTCTATTTTGGCGCCGTGGTACCAGAGGATTTTCACCACACTACAATCGATCTCCGCGATGCGATTAACGGCACCGAGGCCGCCCGCCGCCTTTTCTTGTCTCCCGAATTCTACGCCTCATGGGCGGCCCAGTTGCGCAAATTTGTCGAGAATACGGAAGGACCTTTCCGCCCATGGCCACTTTACAATCTACCTGCTGATGCGGTCGGCTGGGATCGCGATGTCGTGCCGCGCGGTGTCACACTGCTCGGCGACGCTGCGCATGTATCAACACCATTCGTCGGCGAGGGTGTGAACTGCAGCATGCACGACGCCGTAGCGCTCTTTGACTGCCTGATGCGGCGGTGTGGTAACAGCACCGGTGATTCATTTACTATAGACAGCGACGAATTGCTTGAACTTGCGCTGGCTGACTATGAAAAGGACATGTTTGAACGGGGACGGGACTTGATCCGGCGCAGCCAGCTTAATGAAGAACAAATCTTTTCGGAAGCAGGGGCTGCTGCATTTGTATCCTACATGGCAACTCTTGGGGAGAATAACTTGCCAAAGGATCTGGTCACTCAGTCGAAATAAAGCTTATGGAGGAAAGCGATGTATTGCAAAGGTTCTTTTCCCTTTTCGAATATGGTGCTGTAAATCTCTCTACTCTAGAAAACACCATGTGCATTAATCTTCAGTGCATTTTATATTAGAAATACACTTGTTGCCGGCTATGGCTACCTATTTTAGTTTCCTAACACAGAATACTAGATTCGGTGCTTTGTTCATAGAGATTGAGAATGCCTTCCAGAATTGTTTCAGTGTGCGTGATTTCCACATTTCTCCGAGATAGTTGGGAGTGTTTCCTTGCAATATCAATGGCTAGAAGTTCAGCTTTGAGGGTATCCTCTACCTTTGGAATACCAACAATTATACTTTGATACATATATTAGATATCATCAAAATATTTTATTGTTTGCAAGAAGTGCATTCCGAAATCAGGCACCGAATAAAGCTTGCGTAGTATTGTAAGAATACTTAAGATCCAATTGCCAGTAATTCGGAGTCTCGGCTTTCGCAACCAGCCAGGCTCGATCCAATGCTTCTGTCACTTCTTTTGGCAACGGACCTTTCTGGCAACCGTCTAGATTCTGGTCCAATTGGTCAGGGCCGCTGACGCCAATTATGACGCCATCGGTGCCATTGATGATGTTGAGCGCGGAGTGGTGGACTAGCCATCGCAAAGCAATCTCCACCAGCGTCAGATTAAGGGCTTTCGCGACTGGCTCGATGATCGACAAGGCCTCGAAGTTGCTGTCGCGGAAGTATCGTTTCCGATAACTCGCGCCTAGGAGCTGATTCACGTCCGAGAACCGACCTTCGCTCGGGACTTCGGTCGCTTTGTACTTGCCAGATAGTATGCCTCCGGCCAGTGGGTTGTACACCACCACCTCCAACCCATACCTCCTACAAGCGGGGATCATTTCATGCTCGAGTGAGCGTGTAATAGCATTATACATGCCTTGGAAGATTGTGGGACGCACCCAATTGTTGTATTTACACGTCATCACAATCTCCGCCAGCTCGAACGCAGTATAATTGCTAAGTCCGAGCTGCAAGAACTTCCCAGCTTTATGCAGCTTATCGACAGCTTCAAGGGTCTCCGCGAAAGGTACGGAACGGTCAGCAGCGTGCAGGTAGAAGATATCGACGCAGTCGGTGCCGAGTTCTCTCAAAGAGGTTTCGAACTCCGCGGTCAAAGCGTCCGGCCTGTGTGTCCCTGGAACCTTGGGATAGGATTTGGTCGCCAGCTTTAATTCCCGCTCTTTCCAGTGAGCTTCTCGAGTGAACGCTTCTTGGGTACCACCAATATACATTCGGGCAGTGTCAACTTCATTGTAACCTGCTTCCTGGAAGCGATCTAGGAACGTATTGTATGTTGCTAGGACTTTTTGTCAGTAAAATCCACTTGCAGGCAGAGATGATAGCAGTCAACGGACCTAAAGAGGTCACTCTAGCTCCCTTCGAGGGGTCGAGACCAAAGGTCATTAGTCCCAAGATGACACGCGGTTTGCCCGTGGAATTTATGCCAGACATCTTGGATGGAATCTCTGATTACAGACGAGACAAAAGCGAAGCAACGATATTTGATTGCGATAGCGATTGGTGATGTCCCGAAACCTGGTACTACAACCCAAACAGAGCTCGAGCATAGAGTACAGCGGCTAGTTAAGCCGTCTGATCGGCTGATGAGATTTCTGGCCACCGCTTTCCCTGGAATTCACTAGAATTAGAGCAGGCAACAGCGCTCACACATACAAACTACCGTACACCGGTTATCTCTGATAAGGATTGGATCCCGGTTAGCCCTGGAAGCTCTAGGCCGCATTTGAGATTGAGGTGGAAAATCGACCGGACCGGAGGCAAACCGGAAAGGAGGCCGGCTGGAGTCGGGGAATGTGGGGCATCACTACAACTCCACAATGTCGTCGTCAAGGAACTTCTTATCTGTGGAGTCTTACACACTAAGCACTGGGGGTCACTGAGACTCGGCAAGGAGCAGGCGAAAGGGGGAAACACCCTAGTTGACGCGTACATACTATGTGGATCACATCGATCAGAGCCCAAGGTAGCGGCACCGGAATAGCCTGGACATCACCGCTGGAAACTTAGATACCACATTTCTGGGGACACGAAAAAGAGGGCCGGCCCTGACCATGCCTTCCTACTGTATTGATGGGGAACTACTGGCCGGACCGGGAGATTATCTTAGGAAGCCGGTCGCCGGGTGTGGAGGACTCATCACCATTCCACGACTAGGAGAGGCCAACAGCTTCTTGGTCCTTGAGATCACCTTATTCAGATCTCATCTTAGCCGTATCCAATCATTTGTTTCCATTCTATACCGGCCTTCTACTACTCTTACATTCGAGTCTCCAGATAACTAACGCGTGCAAGATTATTTTCTGTATCTATGCAACAGTCAACTTTGACTAGTCATCGTTGTGTTTCGTTTCTACGCTTCCCCAATATTACATAACGATGACAAGCAAAGACGAAGACCCAGCGGAAACCCTTCAGGTTGGCATGATAGACCAACAGCAAGTAGAAACCTCAAATAAGCCTGCTCAAACAGCATTGAGAAACGGAGTTGAACGGCACTCCGGCCAAAATCTCCCTTCTGATCTTCAATTTAATAACGTTGTCTTCGATGGAGGGGTCAGCGAGCGCGCAGAGGCTGACGAGAAGATTGTGCCCGAAGTTCAGATGGGATCGTGGAACCCACACGGCATAGAGGCAGGCACAGAAATCGTTCCGAAGAGGACAATGAGCAGCGATAGAGGTACGACAGACCCGAATCTTGTAGGATGGCAAGGTCCCGAAGACCCGGGAAACCCCAAGAACTGGCCTTCACGGAGGAAATGGGCCGCTACTCTTATCGTATCATCGTTCACTTTTATAACGCCCGTCGCTTCATCCATGGTCGCTCCAGCCTTTAACGCTATAGGAACGGAATTTCACGTGTGTTCCCATGTCCTCCCTTCTTGACGCATACAAAACACTGACGCCTCGAAGATAAGCTCTGAGATTGAACTCAGCTTGGTGCTATCAATTTTTATCCTCGCATACGCGCTGGGACCCCTATTCCTAGGACCGCTAAGCGAGATCTATGGGAGAGTCATCATTTTGCAGCTAAGCAATCTTGTGTTTCTCGTTTTCAACCTCGCCTGCGGACTATCCACGTCCAAGAATCAAATGCTAGCCTTCCGATTCTTGTCCGGCCTCGGTGGGTCAGCACCACTGGCGCTGGGAGGGGGAGTCCTCAGTGATCTCTTCAACTCTGATGAGCGGGGAATAGCTGTCAGTGTTTACAGTCTTGCTCCATTGTTAGGTCCTGCTATAGGCCCCATTGCTGGAGGGTTCATGGTTGAAAGGACCTCATGGAGGTGGATCTTTCACGCAACTACAATTGCAGATGCCATTATCCAAGTCGCCGGCTTCTTTTTCTTGCAAGAGACCTACCCCCCGGTTCTCCTCGACCGCAGAAAGATGTCGCTTATTGAGGAGACAGGCAACTTGGAGTTGTACACTGAATTCGACTCACCACATCACACCATTTGGACGAAACTCCAAATCTCTCTGACCCGGCCGTTCATACTCCTAGGCACGCAGCCTATCATGCAAGTTCTCGCAGTCTATGTTGCCTACCTCTTCGGGCTCATGTATCTGCTCCTTTCAACCTTTCCCAAGCTCTGGGAAACCCGGTATGGGGAACCCGTAGGCATTGCAGGGCTCAACTATATCTCTCTCGGTCTGGGTTTCTTCCTTGGCACACAAATCTGCGCCCCTCTGCAGGATCGCATCTTCTGCTTCCTGAAAGCTCGCAACGACGACGTGGGCAAGCCTGAGTTCCGCGTCCCGCTCATGGTGCCCGCGGCTATCATGGTACCTATTGGTCTCTTCTGGTACGGCTGGGCGGCGCAAGCGCATGTGCACTGGATTGTCCCGAACCTTGGCACAACCATCGCGGCGGCCGGGATCTATCTTGGCTTCCTGTGCATCCAGACGTACATCGTGGATTCTTACACTAGGTATGCGGCTTCCGCTATCGGTGCCTCGACAGTGCTCAGAAGCCTAGCAGGCTTTGGGTTGCCGCTTTTCGCGCCGTACATGTACAACGCTTTGGATTATGGTTGGGGGAATACAGTGTTGGGTTTTGCTGCCATTGTGTTAGGGTGGCCGGCTCCCATCTTGCTATGGAGGTATGGTGAGACGCTGAGGCGCATGAGTACCTTTGCCTCGGGTTAAAAATTCTCGGCAATATTGTAGTTAGCGGCTAGTTGCATGGCACGGCGGCGTTTAAAAAAGCATTTTGATCTACAAATTAAGAGATAGAAGTATAAACAGCTGGAAAGCACACTTCTCTGCGTATAGCTTCGCTAGATTTTGATGTTTATTGTCGCTATCGATATTGAAGCGCCAGCTACTATACTAGAAGATGTATGAGATCTACCTTTCTCTCTTGTGGTTGCCTTCCTCGTTTTCCTCTCCATGACAACGTGAATTATCGTGGCATTAATTATGTTGAGAGGTACCTCAACATACCTCAACAAGGACCTTGTAATTACGCGGAGACTGTTCCCATATATTTGTCAAGCCAGTATTCCTAGCTGGTTATTCTCATCCTCGACTTGCTTGAACCATGCTGCTCCTCTGTGAAAGTCGAATGTAGTCCTTTATAGACAGACACGACAACCTAATAGATATTATCCTTGCAATGAGATCAATCTAGCCTAACGCGATGTGATTTCCTTCGTAGTTCAGTCGCTCTTGCGTCGTCTTGAAGACCATCGGCAAGCCAGTCTCCTCATAAGTCTTGCCGTCTTTCACCATCGATGCCACGGCCTTGGAGGTAAGCAAGATCTCAGGCATGCCATGCCCGTTGAATCCGGCGATTATAAATTGGCCTGATTTTCCTGGAACCTCTCCGACATGGGATGCGAGATCAGTCGTGTACCCTTGCACTGCGTATAATTAGTACGATCGATCGTCCTTCAAGGTTCATGGAGCTAATGTTCTTACCTCCAGACCAAACCTTGTCTGTGTATGCGCCCGTTTCCTCCCAGCCCCTGAAATTCCGTTGCATGTAGCCATCGAAATGTTGACGTGCAGGTTCGACGATCTTGCTGTCATCTACGACGTTGTACCAGAGCTCCTTGCGCACGGAGACATATGGTTTCGCTCCACCAACAACAATGCTACCATCGGCTCTGGAAACGAAATAATCCGAGTTCGAAGGCCCGGCACGGAGACTATAAGAGTTAGGTAGGTGCGGAGCCCGGCCAGGACCGGGACAGACAATTCGGCTGCAAATTCCACGACAAGGAATGATCTTGTCGGTGTACTGAGGTGCAATGTAGGCCGTGTAAGCATTTGTGGCGAAAACAATCTTCTTCACCATAATGGTCCCGCGACTTGTTGTTACTGCCCATGATCCGTCTGCTTCTTGCTTGTCGGCCACGCTGAGCACAGGAGTTCTTGTTTGCAGATTTACGCCTTTGGCGATAACAAGCGACAACAAGTGCATGACCAACTTGTAGGGCCACAAATGAGCAGCAGGAAAGGTAAGACAACATTTTGCGCCTTTCACTCCGGAGATCTATGGATAAACGAGGAAAGAGTCAAGAAATGTAATCCCAAGAAGGCCCGAGGACATACCTGCTCAGCGTCCCTTGGGCCTGTGTACTGAACTTGTCGCACGCATGTTGCGCCAGAAGCTTTGATCTTGTTAAATGAGGCCGTGACTTGGTCAGCGTAGGCCTGATCCAGAAAGACGTCGCAAGCTCTGGTCAGTTGGAAGTCGCAGTCGATATTCTCTTTTTCGACCAAGTCTTTGACGGCTAAAACGTGCTGTAGTTGAAACTCGGCAATCTCATTGGCTACTTTATCGCCATAGATCGCAGCTTGCCGAGGGAAGGCAAAGTATACAATCGGTTTAACATGCCCGCCTATTCATGGTTGTTAAGAAATGGTAAGAAAGCAGCAAACTCCAAAAGACTTTGCGCACCATTGCGTGCAGTAGCACCCGAGCAGGCTTCTCGCGCCTCGACCATCACAATCGATGACAGGGGGGCATCACCGTAGCTTTCGACTAGGTGATATGCCGTTGAAACTCCGGAATAGCCGGAGCCAATGATCAAAACGTCACATGACTGGGGTAGCTCAGGGGTCGAACGGTGGGTATCAAGCTCATGGAGTTCTGTTCGCCAGAAAGGCAAGGTAGGGTTTGGCGGAAGTGGATTCGGTGGTAAAGGGCCCGCGCCATCTCTTCCCGGCGCAGTCAGTACGTTTCATAATGAAGGAGGAAACTGTGACCTTGTCGGTGGTCAATATGAGTTGAGATGGTAGGTGCACTCACGGCCATAAAGGTGGCGGTGTGGAGTCAGTAACTGGGCTCGGCTCAGCGGCAGTTGACGCCATTGGGAAAGCTAAGCTGCCAATGGTTGGGTCAAGGTGAGGGAATAGATCAACACGTGACAACAAGTTTGAAGATGCTTCGTCGAGCGAAGGAGAGAGGGTACGGATGGAGGAGTTGTTGTTTTGTTGGTAATGAAGTTAGACTGAACCTGGAAGGTGGGGATCTCCTCACAACGTCGACCGCAGGGGTAACAAAGGTAAGAGAGGTATCCGTACCTAGGTAGGTATCTAATAGCTTAGCTACTGGTGGGGTCGATATATCGCAGTCAAGGATATGGCCGGCGTTGCACTAGACTGCGACTATCAAAAGTGGAACCGGAGCCGGGACCGGGACCGGAACCGGAGTTACGCAGACAGCCATGAAATCACCGCAGATCGGAACACAGCGTCCATGCCTAGCCTCTTCTTACCAGACTAGGTTGTGTAGAGTGGGTTGAATTGCGTTCTACCTCTTCTCTTGCTCCACTCTAGAGTTATGCGCTTGTGCGTGCGGCCGGCCGGTTAGGAATCTTCAATCTTTATCTTTGGAGGGGAACGTGTTTGGGGGTTGGAGGATAACGAGTCACAACACAACACATTAAATTTGGACGAATTTTTTGGGCAGAGTTCGCCTATATCACAACTGTGTAGATCTCTGACTTTCCCCTTTTGTCTGGTACTGCCTTCGGTCCCGCTCTTCAAGCTCGCCTTCATATCTCTTCCAGACCCATCTTCAGCTGTCACAAGTTGAGCATCATGGCGAAAACCATCGACTTCGAGCCGAAATACATCACCTTCGACTGTTATGGCACCTTGACCGACTTCAGTAACATGACTAAGTTGACGCGAGAAATTTATAGCGACCGTCTCAAGGGTGCCGAGCTGGAACGCTTCATTTTACTCTTTTCTGGCTATCGATATGACGAATGTCTGGGTCCATACAAACCATATCGCGAGGTTCTCGTCAATGCTGCCAGACGAGCTTGCGCAAAGACCGGGGTCGAATTTTCAGAGGAAGAGGCAGAGAAATTTTATCTTGCGGTCCCGACCTGGGGCCCGCACCCGGATGTTCCAGATGGTCTTCGTCGTCTAGCAACCAAGTATAAGCTTGTAATTCTGTCCAACGCCTCGGATGACCAGATTATGCAGAATGTGGAGAAGCTGGGGGCTCCATTCCATGCCGTCTTTACGGCACAACAAACGAAGGCCTACAAGCCGATGATGCAAGGGTTCGAGTACATGTTTGACAAGCTCGGCTGCGAGCCCGAGGACTGCCTGCACGTCTCTGCGAGCTTCAAACACGACATCCTCACTGTCGAGGCAATGGGTATGAAGCACAAGGTTTTCGTCAACCGGAAGGGCACGGCGGATCCCTCCCGACCGGATTACGATTGCTACGAGGTCAGGGGTATTGGCGAGTTGGCGACAAGATTGGGGCTATGAGCATGCATATTTTCCTGTATCTCAGCCTTGCCCGGTCATTATTTAGAACATCTAGATTCTCAGTCCTCTGGCCAGAGCATGCTTACAAACCCGATGACATGAGATACCTTGCCCTCGCAGGCATTGATGAGGAAATAGACTCTGAGTTAGCAGCGAAGGTGCAGGCATCGCAAGTATCCGGTACTCCACCTTCCCCCTTGCCTATAAAGCCGCACTAGGACAAACAAATCGGCTATAGATTATACTATATATTCTTTTAGTCTCCTTACGTACGTCAAATAAAAACGCGTCGCCGCTCATTCTGCAGGCCCTGCCTCTTGGGATCAGGCACGCCGAACTAGGCTCGTTTGAACATCACCTGGATCTGGAGTATCCCGGAGCAGGGTATCCGTGGGCCCCACTGCCAGATCCATAATTCTCCGCACCGGCTGCTTATCTCTAGGCTAAGACTTCAGAGCACTTCGGGTCATGTTGACTGAGGCGTGATCTGGGCCGGTGCGTTCCCGGTCACCCCAATTTTCCCACCAGCCTTTCAGCATGGACTAGAAGATAAGCCTCCCCACTGTGACAATACGCCAAGTACATAGAACCCCTGGGGTAGGGCGGGACCGGCTCACGGTTTGGAGATAAGCAAGCATTTGTTGACTCGGTTGCCACAACGCTTATGAGCATGTTCCCGAAGCTCTGTATATGAATAGCAAAATTGCACTCGATGTAAAATATCTTTCCGCTGCATCTGCATCAATGCTCCATCCTTGGTTGTAAGGCCGTCCCATTACCTCGAAAACACCAAGGTAACCGAGCTACCAGCCCCCTCCTGGCAAAATATCTCGGACCAACGACGCCATTGCGTCCGGACAGGACCACAAGCAAGGACAAGTTGACGAGGAGGCCGTTGAGCTTTCGATTGAAAAGAAATCGGCAAGCAATAGCGACGCCGAAGGCGCCACCAAGCCTGACATCTCAGCTGGCCAGGTTGAGGCTGTCCTCGACGAGTCCGGTACTGTTTCCCGGCACGTGGCCAAAGTTATAGAATCCCACGGCTAATTAGAGTACAGAATTCACGGAGGCAGAGTACAAGACTCTCTTGAAAAAGATTGACCGATGGCTACTCCCTCTGATGTAAGTGCACAGTGCCTCTATTCGTATACACTTTGGGACCTTCGTTGACAGCCACCTGCCAGGTTCTGTTGCTATGGTATCCAGCAAACCGACAAGACGTCGACCGGAATACAAGCAGTATGGCTTTCCTTGCAGCTGAAGAAATCTGCGTCTACTCTTTTCTGACCCCAGTCTCAGATTTTTGGTCTACGGACGGATTTGAACCTCCAAGGCGAGCAGTACAATTGGCTAACGACAATGTACGTTCTTGGAGCCTTTCTCTCGTTTGAAATTACAACATGCTCACTACTGGGCCAGTTTCTACATGACCTACCTCATTGGCGAGTTCCCATCGAACTTTTTGCTGCAGAGATGGTCGATTGGTCGTTGCTTGACAATCTACATGATGTGCTGGGGTAGGGCAAAGTGCCAGCTAACAACGTAGGATGTATGCTAACCTTGTTCCACAGGGATCTGTCTCATCTGCATCAGTGCAGTGAAAAGTTGGTCTCAGCTTATGGCCCTTCGTGCGCTACAAGGGTTCTTTGAGTGCACCATCTCACCCGGCTTTCTCCTCATCATTGGAAGTTGGTACCGAACAGAGGAGCAGGCGCCTCGCGCTCTCTTCTGGCAATCTGCCAATGCCTTCTTCCTGATTATTTGCGATTTGATCATGTACGGCATCGCAGGACACGTGATTGAACATGGCGGCATCCAACCGTGGCGGACAATTTCGCTCTTTCTTGGAAGTCTCACAATCGCCCTTGCTGTTGCCGCAATATTCCTTCTCGGTACGCCCAAGGAGGTTCGGTGGCTAAGCAAAAGGGAGAGACGTATGGCGTGAGTGTCTTCTGTCGGCCCTGTATAACGAACCATTGCTCACCCGTCATAATAGTCAAGCTCGTATCGTGAGAAACAAGGCGGGGCGCGATACTACTGGCCTTAAGTGGTCCTGGCCTCAGGTTGTCGAAGCCCTGAAAGACCCTCAGGTGTGGTTTAGCTTTTCCAACGCTTTTATCAATAACATCCCCAATGGGTATGTCTTAAATCTTGGGTTTCTATCAACTTGAACAACTCTTAACCTTGTTTATAGTGGCCTATCTTCCTTTGGCTCGATCATGTATACCTCATTCGGATTTAGCAACATGGACGTTCTTCTCGTCAGTCTGCCCCGCTCTGGTAGGTATTTCCTTCTTCGTTTCAGCCACCAAGCGAATTTGAACAACCGTTACTCATAATAAGTACAGTCATATCGCTCATTCTCTTCACTATTGTCGGCCTCTACATCAGTAAAGTCCCGAATAGGCGTATGTACATCATGATGTTTGGCTGTGTGACACCATTTGTTGGCTTACTCGCCATGTCACTCCTCCCAAACACCTCTGATCTGAAATGGGTAAAATGGGGTTTGTACATATTGACCATGCCCTTCGTGTTCCCCATTTTTCTGGCCTGGTCTCTGAGTATGTCTCCCATCCCAATCAATGCGATTTGTTCTCTTCTAACACTTCCGCAGTCCCCTCCAACGTCGCTGGCCGCACTAAGAAGACGGTTATATCGTCTCTAACCTTTTTGGCCTATTGTATCGGTAACATTGGCGGTTCATTCGTCTTTAAGACCTCTGACGGGCCCCGATATGTGTCAGGCACCATCGCCTGTTCCATCTGCTTCGGCCTCGAATTCGCAATCATTCTGGCATGGCGCTGTTGGTACGTGTACGAGAACAGACGCCGCGACAGAGCTGCTGCTGCCAGCGGCCTCACTAAGGAAGAGCAAGAGGCTGAAGGTCGCTTGCTGGGAGAGCAAGACGTGACAGACAGAATGAATCCTCACTTCAGATATACTATGTAGATGGCAAAGTGTCACTGACCTTACGCACTACTTGGCCGGGCTCCTAATCCTATGCAATGGGTCAACATCTTCAATATGACTCTGCCTTGAGAGCTTAATCTGCTTATATGTAAGGAGACTCGTTTGCAATTTTTCGTATAATCATAGTCTTGGTCCAAATATTTATGGCCAAGTATGAACATAGATTATAAGACATCCATTTTTACCTCTTTTATCCGAGAGTTGCTCAGTTGAGTGCAAGCTTGCTTCATTCATTCATCGTGCAAGTCATGTTCCCCTACCGACCAGCAAGGACGCTTACCAGAATATACTAGAATATGCAGCTAGCAATGTTTCATTGAAGCCATTGACGTCGCTTCAAGCACCGGCATTAAATTCTGCTTCTGTTTTCTTCTAGGGATTCTAATGAAAAGATTGCGAGAATTGCAGAGGGCTTTTCCTTTAAGTTCGACTTTCGAGTCCCTGGGTCATCATCAAGACATTGGATACTCCATCCAGCCTGGCTCCCAGTCCTCGAAATTCAGATTCAGATTTGGATGGGGGGTCTGTTTCGCGGGTTGGCGGACATCGTCCTCCCCCATTGGATGTGAATAAGCAAAGAATGGCTCAAGCGCAAAACTCGTCATGTTTGTTGCTGCTGGTGGCCAGACAAAGCCAGGAACTTCGGAGGTGCCTGGCGTTTCTGAAGGCTGCTGTGTTGTTTCGACGGGATCTGTTTCGGCCTGGGGAGAGTGTTGCTTCCACAGCTGCGCCCAATTCTTGAATTGCTCATACCCCGACTGTTGTTGGCTGAGATCCCTTGCCTGGGACTCTGGCTGGGCGTTCAAGCGAGATATGGCTCTTTCGAGTAACTCGATTATTGAGAATTCGGACTTCGCCGAGTCAATTCCTCTGGTCATGAGACGCATCAGTTTCATCCCGTTCGTGAGACAGTTGCGTAAACGCTTCGTATTTTCGTTCAGGCTATGCGCGAGGAATACGAGCAATGCGGCCCGACAGGAACTGAACTCTATGTACGACGCTCTGGCCATACCGCCGTGGTCGTTTAGAAGCTGACAAAGGTCGAGGATTTGGTGTGCGGCTTGGATGCAGTCCGACGCAAGCGTATATCGTGCCACAGAAGTCGTTGACCTTGTTGATCCCGGTGACGAGACTTTGGTGTAGGTGAAAAGGAATGGGCGGCCCATGAACACCTGGGTGAGAAGAAAGGCGAGTTTCAGGTGTACGTTTGCACGGAACATGCATTTGCGTGGCTCTAAATCTTTGCAGTAAACGTCTGACGGCAGAGAAGCCCACCACAACTTGAGGCTTTCGCTGTGGCGCACTAATTCCTCGAGACAGTTGCTTTGCAGTAACTTTGACGAGTTTCGAAGTCGTAGCCTGTCCCTTGTCAGTTGCGGACCGCCAGCCGAAAGCATTATTTAAAGAGATTTTCTCACATTGCTGAGGCAACAGCCTCTAGATATGGTGTAAGCATGATTATTGCTCGAAAGTTTTGGAAATTGGAAGGTCGAAAGTGTGGCATGTCAGTGGGCAGCTCGACATCTATATCCGAGCTGGAAATCGATAAAGGTCTTCCATGGAGAATACAAATCCGCCTGAGTGATAGTGTTAATAATGGCAAGCGGCAGATAGGCAGAGACGTACTTTTCAAGAGTGTATACGGTCCACCAAATTCGTTTCCTCACCTCCAGCGCGTGCTCATCCAAGGAAACTTCTGAGCATTTCCGATGCATGCCGTTCTGGATGGCCATCTTGATCGCCACTCCCAGGTAAGTGTAAGAGAGACCTGGTGTGTCCAACGGCAGTGTGTATACGCCAAGCAGCAGAAACGCCTGGACGCTCTCCAGAGAAGCTATGGCCAGCACATCCGGGATAAGCTGGACTGCTAGTTTGTAAAACGTAATTCCGACGTCGTCCTCGACCGCCGTGTCTTGGTCGCCGTCAAGATCGGATGGTTGCACATTACTCCCGCCGGAGTCTAGATCAACGAATTGGGTCCCAATCGCCAAAACCATTAGTAAGACACACCATACTGGAGAGTCATCACCTGATGCATTTGACGACTGCTGGTATATGCTCTCAAGTTTTTCTCTGGCCCAGTTTTCTTCGACGTAAAAATAATTGGTCTGTCCATATTTGAAGAAGATGGTAACGAGAAAGTCGGCAATTGGCTGCGGAGGAAACCACCTTGCCACTGTGAGGACAGTCGGACCGGAGGACTGCAGGTGTTTGGCCCTATAGTATTCTTTCTCGCCGCTCAGTTCATTCTGACCCTATACAACTGTCAGGAAAATAGGCAGAGGGAAGTCGGCCGCCTTACACTCTCAGCTCCGAGGCTATTAATTTTACGCTGAACTCGTTTTGAAAAGTTCCAATGCGAGAGTTCCCCAGAATAATCTGCTTCGGATCAGCAATCGGTATGGGATGAGCGTAGGATAGACAGCAGGACTCACGAGCAGCATTTTCTGAGATTTCTTTTAAGGTGAAAGACTCTTCTGCCATTGCTGAGTCGTCCGAGTCATACGCCCCTTCATTGCCGACTGATT
Source organism: Thozetella sp. PMI_491 (assembly GCA_021432635.1). Classification (NCBI taxonomy): domain Eukaryota; kingdom Fungi; phylum Ascomycota; class Sordariomycetes; order Chaetosphaeriales; family Chaetosphaeriaceae; genus Thozetella; species Thozetella sp. PMI_491. The sequence goes on along the minus strand of MU270061.1, from coordinate 205,554 downwards.
CGGGCGGTCTTGGACGTTCTCTAGCAAGAGTGTCGGCGACTCTGCGCAGTTCCTTGATGTCGCTTGGAATTTCGCCTATAAAGTGCCTGAGGATCTGCTCCATCACTTTCAGTCGTTCATTTCCTGCCTCGCCATGTCGTGGTACTCTGCTTCCTCAGTCAGTTTCAAGGCTGCATCATCCTAGGAAGGCCGTTACCTATTCTGGTTGTCGTCATCTACTAAGGCAGTAGTCATTTGAAATCGGCAGGCACGGCGTAAACGAATGCACCTGCCACAAGGAACACCTCCTTCGCACCTTTCCTTCTGCTTTCGACATGAATCGCACCTTTGGAGCGTTAGTAGAGTTACTTGGGTCTTGATTGCATCGACATACGCCCTAATAGTCCTCCTACGATCTCCTTCAGAAACTCTGGGCCGCTTATTTCTGCCGCTTGGTGGGGACCGTGACCCTGTAGATTCTTCTCCCATTGTGCTCACTTCAAGGTGCAAGCTGCGGTGAGCGGCACCAGCAGCTCAGTAACTTCAGGGTCCGGGAGGTCGCATCGGCTGTGCCTCAAATACAGTGTGATGAAGTGACAGTCCTAGGATGTGGATGCGGATGGCGTAGGTACCTGTGTAACGAAACGGCGACTGGGCGTGAAGGGACTGGCAGCATGAATGTGAGATGAGGTCTCCCCGATTGTTTGTGATCATGGGAAGATAAGGACAAGATAAGGTCCCAGAGTAAACAGGGGCTAAAACGCGATAAGACCCACACCAACTGTGAGATTGTAATGTGTACCTAGTAAATTAGTCAAGTAATATATGTGTAGGAGATCCATATCCACGTGACGCTCTAATAGAACGAGGCATAGCTGGCTGTGGGGTTGGAATTAGCAAGATGAATCACGAAGGATGCTCTACAATATACAACACGTCGGTGGTTCTAGGCAGGCGTTCAGAGACGGCTGGTAACTGTCGCAGTTGAACTAGTCGCTGATTAGAAGCTCTGCCGCACCGGAGGGGCCATCAAGGGCTCTGTTTTATTTTCTCGAATTGGGATTGCCAAGCGAAATCTACGCTGTACTTCTTGGGGGGGGGACCCAGTAAATCATCGAGTTTTCCTGAGCAGCGACTACTGGTATTTACCTCCATCATTCCAAATCAATGAAAATAAAAATGAAAAATTAATTCTACCCAAAATGGCATTGGCTTGTCTGCTGTGCTCTGTTGACTGACACTTGTCAGCTTCGGAAGTGAAGTTATGCGGGCGATGATATTGGCCAAGCTAAGGTAACATGGAGTACGTCCCTGATTCGTATATATAACGTTATATATATTCGCACATCCACTGTTTGGGCAGCAAACATTCTGTTGACGGGATAAATGCCCCTGAGATAATCCATGGCGCCTATGAGCTGCGAATGACAACTGGCAAGAGGTGCTTTAGTGGTGTCGCTCGACCATTCATGCAACAGGGAGTCAGCAGGCAGATCTGGAAGCTAAAACAATAGAGACTGCTTAGTACGGTTATCTGAATTGATCCTGGACAAGCCGTCTTTTCCAGCTGCACACAATGTACTGCACATGTCGAGCATAGATCGTCCCCAGGCCGAGATGTTGGTGTTCCTCAGTTACAAATGCAAAAGACCCCAAGCTTTGTTAACAAAGCCTTGGGTATCAAAGCGGGTGCTGGTAATCGGTGGAGAACGCACGAGCACACAGCAGAATGGCGAATGAGCTAGCACAGCCGATGTGCACCCTCTCCATCACACCATCGATCCCACCCTGTAACGGTAAAGTTGACTACGCACAAGATTAGATACGTCCTACCGTTATGTTGCATTCATTTTGGGGTCCCGAGATCTTTCCTTGCCATGTTGGTGCGGCGTACATGACGGTGTTGCAGTATTGTGCAGCCTGTCCTCAATTAGGGTGTCGTGGAGGAGAGGTTGGTGTGTGGCGTGCTGCACAAAAAAAGGTCTCATTACCTGCAGCGCATTATCTACAGCTCAATGTCTGACAATCGATGAGAATCCCGTTCGAACCTACTCGAACTAAGCCTAAAACGAGAAATTGGTGATGCAAGCCGGTGCAAAGGCAACTCATCCTAGCCAGATGCAAAATAGTACAACACTCCTATGCACAGCGTAGTGTGCGCAGGAGAAGGGATGCAGGGATGACAGCTGCACCATTGTTCCAAAGTTCATTATGATTTATCAACTGGATATAGACGTGATGCGTGTTTGAGACGGTCGATCTAGCATGTCCATAGCCTCGTGACCTAGGGGATGGTCAGGTCCATCGACATATCCCGTAGCATATGCTTGTTCTGTCTTGCTATTGTGGGAGGAGCCTAATACTGCCCGATTTCAATCATCTGTTCGCTGCACTTCTTCTCGCCTATAGGATTCCGGCAATCATGGACTGCTATACGCCAGTTTGTGACAGCATGTTAGGCCCGCTGTACTTTTAGAAGGGAGGTTAATTCCTTCCAAAAATCGAAAGAATAGCTACTAAAAAGACGAGAAGGAAACATGGAGTGGGGGGCGGGGACTATGGTCAGATGGCTGGAAGTGCTCCAAGCTCTACAAGCGTTTCATTGCAATCAAGAGGTAGCTTGAGATATAAAAACACCGCGGTTTTATATAACCGGCCAGTTAGCAACAATAGGCTCCTGTAAATTTATATCTCGCAAAGGCATGCGCAGTTATTTGTATATGGTCGCAAGATCTTTTTGTTGTTTTGTTAGGAAGCACATCACCCGACAAGCCCCCTCTCCTCCCGGGCTCAGGAAGAGACGGAGAGGCGAGAGGAGCAGGGCAGCCAAAGTATGTGGGAGGGAGCTAATACCTGAGAAATTGCTGCTCTTCCATGCGCAACCTGCAAAGCCACTCCAGGCCCTAGATGTGGGTGGCATCTCGGAGCGCACGAGAGGGAGGGTCGGCCAATCAAACCTGCAGCAAAACTGCGGGAAGGGTGCTGTCCCACCCCGCTCCTGCATTGTCGCCAGTCGTGATCGACAGCTCGGTGGTGTTGGCTATATATTCTACTGCCGTCGGCGACCATGACCTTGCGACTCTTATCTTCTCTTTACTTCGACTCACCTTGGGCAGAGGTGGGGTGTTGCTGTCTGCAGATAAATAGGTAACGTTCTGCCATCAATGCCTCCTCCAACTTTTCTATTCCTCGTCCCCTACGCGTCTCATATTTCATCCCGTACTATTGTCTTGCTAATCAACTCAGAGGCAGGTTTAGATACCTGGTTTATTCCCTCAGCTTGTCCCTCGAGGGATGCCAGAATAATTGCATCCCCCCGTCCGCGATCCTCCTTCTCGAAGAAACGGTCATGTGAAATCTCACGTGATCTCGCTCGCTCCCAATGGAATATTGGATTTTCCGAGATCCCTACCTCGTATCTACAACGCTCCGCTAACTGACGAATACCCTGGCATACCCGACTCGGGGGACCGTCCGGCTTGCCATCCCTCGTTTCCGACACCGTGAGAGCCTTGCCGCCTAAAGTCCCAAGTGGCCTCCCCACACCCGACGCCCTCCACTGGCCGACGTTGCAACGAGGCAAACTTGCATGCTGCGGTCAGCGACAATAATGTACGCGGGGTTCAGAAGACTCATGCCGCCCTTTCGCCAGCCTTGGTTTTTTTCATTCGTCAGCGATTATAACGGCAGTTATCGAATCCCCTCTCTCTGGTAGGCGGGCCAATCTCATCTAGCTGTCAGTCGAGCACGCGATGCTATCCTCTGCAAGCTCGGAAGGGGGGGGTGCGCTGGCAACGAGCTCAACAAAACACGAATTGCAACTGGGCAGCTTCGTGCTCTCGATTCTGCTCGTCTGCGCCACCTACCTCACAATGAGCATATGGACGTCGCATGCATCCTATGCGAAAGCGAAATCGCAAGAGTCTTCCCGCGTCTTGGAGATTCTGCCCCGAGATTTGCACTTTCGACGCGCTCTTATCAGCAGTGCCCGACCATGTACGGAAGAGCTAACGTTACCCCGATATCCCTCCGCTCTTGTGAAACCCAACAGCTACAACAATACTTGGAATGAGGCGGCGGATGCTCCCTCCACGAGCTTTTATTCGTGGCTGTAGATCCCGTGTGACGCTCCTAACGGACCTTAATCGCCAGTAGCGTTGATGGAATTACACCCGGGTGTGAGCGTGCAACTTTTCCCTGGACATGTCCTACTTCGATATTGCAGTATCGGGGCGTTGCTACGAGCGGCTGGACTGGCCCGTAAGTATACGGGCACGTGGGCTATGTCTGGGGCCCAGGTGAAAGAAAAGCGGCGAATGATACGCGCATGCCGTGGGAGAGTTTTCCCGGCCTGGTCGCCGTTCTACCCAGCCGAGATCTATAACGCCCGCGCTCAGTGGCGCGATGGCTTGCGTGAAATGAGATGGCTTTCTTGCGGATGCCATGCCATGAAGAGGTAAGTGCTAGTCTCACTGTGTCCTAACTCTAAGTGCGGGAGTTGCGGCGGCTAGGATTAGGTGAACTCGAGCGTCGCGGACGCCAGACCTATTAGGAATTGGGTGTTGTCCCATACCTAGATACCTTATCTTGGATAGGCAATTGATGATCCGAGGGATACGGGTCGTTGAATCGTTCAATGTCATCTTTGGTGCATACATTGTCAGTTGTTAAATGTTCCGGTGCAGCACAGCTACTCCATCGACATCAAGGGTTGCCGCTAACCAGCTCACACACACAGCATGTAGGTAGGTAGTATTCCAGGAGAGCTATTAGAATGCAGCTGCCAATAAGCAGCGGCCCAAGCATCGAATGGACCAGCCCGCCCAAAGAAGCCTACATGAACACCATCCAAGCCGCTGCGATTCGCTATGCGAAGATGTCCCAAGGGCCTGTACTTATTTTCTGGCTTATTACCTTATTGGCCTTGTGATATCCAGTTCGGTGGAGGTAGCTGCTCGCAGCGAGCGTTCTGGTCAACAGCGCGCATGATATCTAGACCGAAAACGGTTGCGCTTGGATATGAACGCAATGCACCCTTAAAAGTATAAAAAGGTTTATGCTGGCATCGCAGTTGCTCGGAGGTTCTCATCCGATTCCCTAGTTCTCGGATGCCGAATAATCGAGGCCTCCTGATGCGCAACGAAGCAATCGCTCATTGCCGCTACCCACCCATACTAGCAGCATCATCTTCGGATAAGGGCTAACATGGCATCAAACTCCATGAAGTAAGCCTAGAACCCTGCTCACAGCCACCTCCGGGTTCGCTACATTGCCTGCCACAGCTTACCAGCTCTCATCCGAAGACACTCCCCACTCTCTACCAACAAGACCCGCTCTCGCTTCCATGCCAATGGCAAAGATTCGGTGCACACAAGCAAGTACTGTATCGATAGATTCATATCTGAACCATTTGGGGACGGAAATCGCTCGGCTGCGTTGCCGTATATGACCACACATGCTGGTGCAGCAGAGGCGACTCAGGAGGCGAGAATGTCCCAGAAGATCGGGACTATTAGCAAGTCCCTTTCGTAAGGATTAGATTAGGGCGATTCGAGTAATGAATGACACGATGGTCTGCAGTATTATGAATGAACGGAATGCTCTTGCGTAGATACATTACTCTGTTTGCCAAGTCCAAAGATAGCGATGATCCTTAACTTGAGAATGGTACATTATGAGATGTTTATATTTTCTACAGCACGCGTGATATAGAAGATGTGAGGCCAAATCCAGTATGTGGGTTCGTGAGCTTGGTTCGCCACAACGCCACCAGTCAAATAATGGTTCGCCTAGCAGCGTTGCCTTCCCCCACGCTCTCTGCTCGTTTTCCATTCTCCCAGATCTAATCTCTCCTATCTATCCGACTGCTCATCCACTTTCCCAGATGATATATCTTTCGTTCAATCCCTACTCAATCTCTACTCATTCTCTCCATCATTACCGCAGGAATCCATCCCTCATGAGCTCGAGATCGGTTCTTATGCTATTATTGGGAGGCAATTCTGAGGCGCTGCCTGGTTTTCGCGGCGACGGTGGTACCCATATCCTGAATTGACAAAGCTCATTCACCATTCGCATCTCCCCGCATCACTGTTGCATGCATGGGTCGAAGAATTCCTTACTGCATTATTATGCATAAGATTTCTCCCGGTATCCATCTCACTAGCGACCTTGTTAGTCGTATGCTTAGCGTATTAGATACCAACGTTTTTAGAGACACTCCGGGCATGTCGCGACTGCCACAGCCGCTCCACAGGCCGCCTCTCACCGTGCGGTCCAAGGCCTCGACAGCAGCCATGTGGATAGCCCCGCCCATCGGCACGAGTGTGCCAATCTAATTATAGCAATTCCGAACCAGTCTCGGACTCCGGATTTAAAGCAAAAGTCAGGTCATAACTATCCGTTGCCAATATTCTGCCACAGCCGATGAGCAAGCTGTACTAAGAACTAATACTGTCCTAAACTTTTCAAGCCAACGCCTTTTTGGGAATAGCTCTAGTGGAATGTATAGAAAAGCGGGGCCCGCGCGGCGTGGGTCCAAGAATTACTAATATGCAAGGAACCTAGACTAAATGCGTAACTACCCGACATACCGAAGCTTCCTCGTCCCATAGCATCCGAGGGATCTCCCGCGCTGCTGGCACACCTGGTGCCGCGGCAGTTTGCATCGGTGCATTTCCCAGGACAGTACGTGATTCGAAAAGCCTCGTCCCGTCAAATACATCTCTTTGTCTTCACTTCGCTGGCTCTATCGACATGGAGGACAGTGCTATGAGTAATGATGGCGCCACGAGAAATGCAGAAGGCTGTTGGACATGCCGCCTAAGACGAAAGAAGTGCGACAGGCATGCGCCCATGTGCCATGTGTGTTCTGCACTGCTCATCACCTGCCACTACAGCCTGGAGAAGCCGGACTGGGTGGACGGAGGCAAGAGACAGCAGGAGATGGCGGAGCAGCTCAAGCAGGAGGTGAGAGACAAGGCGCCATATCGCCGCAGCCTCGCATATGCGAAAGCCATAGATGAGACCGTGCCGGATATAGCATCGTCCAGTCTGCCGGAAACCGTCCCAATAACCTTCCATACGGGTGATATGTCGGCCGACCCACCACATACTCTAGAAAGTTCTCCGAGTCAGGGTCACGGGGATTCACACCCTCCCTCTCAGCGCTTCCCGGGCAAGTCTTCTATGACGCCGTCGCCTTCTTCTCAGGATCCTCCTTTCCTAGGTAAGGATCTGCACCACGCGCCGGATCGGGCAGGCCTCGACCGAGGCCTGGTTGTCTGCTATCTCGATTTCTATTTTCCTTTCCTGTTCCCCTTCTATCAGCCTTCCATGCTGGATCGTGGACGGGCCTGGGTGGTCGACTTTATCACGGATAGCCAGGCGATGGAGCAGACCACACTCAGTCTGAGCTCCTACTTCTTCTCGCTTGCCCTCGAGGCCAAGCAGGAATCTGCGCGCGAGAGGTGCAAGCAGATCGCTTGGGAGAAGCTGCTGGATGAGATACATGGCACGTTCGGCCTCCTGCAGGAAGAGCTACGGTGTATAACGGCAGAGGGCGTATCGGAGCATCTGCGGAGGGCCGTGCAGATCATGGGCTGCATCCTGCTATTGCAACGCTTTGAGACAGCCGTCTGGAGCTTCGAGAATTGCCAGGCACACCTCAAAGCTTCCGTTGAACTCTTCCAGCAAGCCTTGGAGTGTGCAGGAGCGGTGGCCCGTGACCCGACTGGAAGGGCGTCCAAGTTCGCGTTGATTATGCAGCAACTGCGTGGCTACGACTCATCCTGGCCGACAAAGTTTCCAACTTTTGCGGCCCCGAGTTCGGACCAGATGGCGTTCCGCTTCTTTTCGGCACTGCTTCTCGTGGACGATATCGTCGCCAGTACCGCGCTTGGGGAGGAACCCAAGCTGCATCCGTATCATGAAAGCATCCTGGGAAACGGCCAATGGCCCGCGGAGAAGGACGAGGAGACGCATATCCGCCTCGGGGGCATCGTGGGCTGCCAGAACTGGGCCATAATCGCGGTTGCCAAGATCTCGGTGCTTGATGCGTGGAAGAAGCGTCAGAAGGCGGCTGGAGACCTCGACATGATGGAACTGGTACTGCGCGCCACGGCCATCAAGAGTACGCTGGCGGCGAGCCTGACCCGCGCTGAGCTCGCGCCGTCCGGGATTTCGGCGGACGCCAACAGCCCCTGGGACATCTTTACGCCTTGTAATGGCCAAGCATCGATGCTGACGGCTCAGAGTTTGCTCGTCACCCGCATTTGGGCCCACGCGGCCGCCCTCTACCTCTCGGTAGTCATCTCGGGGTGGCAGCCCACCAGCTCTGAGGTGCGCCACCACGTAGCATGTATCGTGGAGCTGCTCATGCAACGCACGCTGTCTTGGGCGGCGCTTCGAACTATCGCATGGCCTTTCTGTGTCGCAGGCTGCCTCGCAGCTCCGGCCCAGGAGCCGCTCCTGCGGGGCGTGGTCGAGGGGTTGCGGCCGCCGGGCCTCCTGGGACCGTTGAAAAAGGCGTTGCAGATCATGGAGGCCGTGTGGTGTAGCAGAGACTCTATAGATTCTACCACCTGGGACCTCGCAGCATGCTTTCGACGGCCGGGCCATCTTGTGCTTTTAGTGTAGTGTACTCGCAAGTTATGACGAGGTTACTGCCTACGAGGCCCCCTCGAACTAGGTTCCTGGTGGGCTACTCAATAATAACAAAAAGACTTCTTTATCTCCCTTGAAGGAGTCCACTCATTGTTTACCTAAAATAATTAAAATATCACAACATCTCAAAGGAAGACGGAAAGTGCATATAGTAAGACTTTGTTATTTGTCTCCTATAACATAGACTTCAGCTACACTGCCAAACTTCAAACCAATGTTAAAAGGCCCGTCTGGCTACATGTGCGCAGTACTCCCCTGCTTTTTGAAAGTTAGAACTTGGTGTACCCTTGGTCTTTGACAAAAGTGGCGTGCCACGGCACATCCTTGGCCCCAGTCGCCAGCTTTGCGTAAAACTCAGCGTGCGCGTCACCATCCAGAGCCAGGCCCTTGATGCTGCCGTCCACATTGCGCTCGTCGGCATAGAAGAATCTAAGTTGAATGGCCGTATTAGTAAAGCTGATCAATGGCGAGACTGTATTTTATTTTATTTTCTGAAATCCTCAAGAGGTGGACTCACCGGTAGCCCTGTCCCGAGTAGATGTTATCTGCCATGCCGAGCCAGTATGAAGAGGCCGACTTGCCGACGCCAAGCGTGACCGTCAGAGGCACTGGGACGATCTTCACGTTCGAGATGTTACCCGTGTAAATGAAGACTTTGGCGGCATCCGGAGGGAGTGTGGCCCACCCCTCGACCGCCTGCTGGGCAGCGGCAAATGGGCTGACCGTGTTAACGTTCAAGTCGGAAGCCAGGCGCTCCGAGGGGATGGACAAGATCAACCCCTGGACTGGTGGCGGCGTTAGAGTCGCCGCGTTGTATACGACGAGGCTGGGAGACGCTCCAAACTCGGCCTTGACGGCGTCAAATGCCGTCTTGACGGACGTGGGCTGGGCTAGGTCGGCCTTGATAGCGAGAAACCCTTCGTCGTTACGGCTGTCGGTTCCCTTCCTCGAGGCCACGGCCACGGAGTAGCCGCTACTAGCGAGCTTCTTGGCCACAGCGCTGCCGACACGAGGACCCGCTCCAAGAATGAGTGCAACGGGTTTGGCGGACATTTTGGCTTATTTTGCTCTATGCAACGGTGGGGGGGAAGAGTGATTGAGGGGGGTGTGGTCTCAAGGGGCTCGACTGTGAGGTAGGTAGTCCTGCTTTTGGTCTTGTGAGATCATGTTGACAGCGAGAGCGTTGCCTTTTATCTTCATCGCGGGCCCCCTGGATCTAGTTTGATTACAAATTGTCCCCGTTTACGACCCTTGATGGTGTCTTGTGGTCCTGTCCTCAAAAGCCACCTTCGTATGTACTCAAACAGAACAGGCTGACTTCCGGAGCAGCGCGCGGGACCCACTCTTCGTCCCCCTTTCCCGCGCGCACTACAATCCGGCGAAACGTCACGAGTCGCGCGCGTTGACCAGACTCTGTCCAATCTAATATCTTCCCTTCCATCTATACCCCTGCCGTAATCGAAGCACCAGAAAGGCGAAGCTGTATTTCAAATCGCTGGCAAGACTCTGACTTAACCTTAACCCATAAAATGCGAACTCTTCCACCTCCGAAGAGGTAGTGGAAGCACACCGAAAGATACTCTCAGTCGTATCAGCACCGTCTCAAATAAGAAACATGGCTCTCCAGCTCACTCCCCCTAAGAAGATTATCGCCCTCGAGGAGCACTCGGCACTCACCTCCCTTGGCGCCGGCGAATCTGTACCCTTCTACGCCCACGCACTCGCTACGTTTCCCGCCGCCGCGGCCAAGCTGTTCGATCTCGGTGCAGGCCGTCTGCACGACATGGACGCCGCCGGCATCACTCTACAAGTCCTCTCCTGCACGGCCGGCGTCGGCGTCAGCAATCCCGACGGATGCCGCGGCGCCAACGATGAGCTCGCGGCCGCAGCGCGCACGCACCCGTCCCGCTTCGCCGCCTTCGCGGTCCTTCCCATGGCGTTTCCCGAAGCGGCCGCAGCCGAGCTGGAGCGTGCCGTATCGGAGCTGGGATGCGTGGGTGCTCTCGTCGATGCGCGCCTTCCCGATGGCACACACTACGATGCCCCGGCGTACTGGCCCGTGTTTGCGACTGCCGAGCGCCTAGGTGTCCCACTATACCTCCACCCGGCGCCGCCCTCGCCGGAGGAGATCGCTGCGCGCTACGCGGGTCACTATTCACCTCGCATGGCGGCTGGCTTGGCGTCAGGCGGTTGGGCCTGGCACGCCGACGCCGGACTCGGCTTCCTTAAGATGTGCGCGGCTGGCGTGTTCGACGCATATCCGAAGCTGAAGATCGTGCTGGGCCACAATGGTGAGATGGTTCCGGCCATGCTGGAACGCGCATCTGCTACCATGCGCAAGTTTGGTGACGGAGGCCCAAAGAGGATGCCCCGAGAGGTGTGGGATGAGAATGTTTGGGTGACCACGACCGGAATGTATACCATGGAGAGCTTTGCCATGCTACTGAAGGTGACCAAGGTGGAGCGTGTCATGTTTGGGACCGACTATCCCTACGATGACCTGCGCGAAGGGCAGGAATTTGTGAAGGCGCTGGCAGGGAGCGGCCTGTTGACGCAAGACGAGCTGGAGGACTTCGCGTGGAGAAATGCGGAGAAGCTGCTAGATATTGCGGTTTGATTCCTGCGTCTGTTCCAGGCGTGTCGGGTCAACTGCTCAGACCCGTTATCGGAGACGCAACTAAGTTGCGCTGGCGAGTCGACATTACTTACCTAGCTACCGTATGTGCCTTGCCTTAGCTTCCGCCGCCCAGTGAAGGACGATTTTTACGAGAAGATTCGAAACGTAGCAGGCCAACTGACATAAGTACAATTTCATCTGGAGCAGCAAACACTTTCGGGATTCAGGGCAAAGTCACTAGCACATGGATTCTGTACGAGCTTTTTGCACAATAGGCCATTTCCGGCCCGAGTTGACACTTTCTGAAGGTCTTTTAGAGTATTCGCGTGACTGATAACATGCGAAGCCTAGCCTCGCGCCGCCCACTAGTTCTCCTTGGTTAAGATGTCTCGAAGTGGTCCCAATATGTACTATTGATTACGGCTATACATAGTGCCCCTATGGCAGGAGAAGCACCACAACGGCAGACTACCACCTTTTAGGCGCTAAATCGAATGCTCATCTAATAATAACCACGTTGGATCTATTCCCATACCTGGCATCACCATCATGTCAAACTCAGACACTGCAAGCCTATTTTCTGCTACTTCAGGTGCATTGCTACTACCAGAGAAGTTGCTCGATGATGGATCGATTATAGCCCCTCCGCTAGACCCTAATCGTAGGGTTGGTGATTGTGGCAACTTATTGCGTAGCCCCAGGCTTGTCGCATCCGTTTGCAGGATGGCTTCGAGGTCGTTCCGGGGAGCGCTAATAGTTTCTCCCGCATTCTCTATAGAAATCGTCACTGGAGCTTGTTCTCGCCGCCGACTGATGAGTTTCGTGGCGCCTAATGTGGGATAGGTGATACCAGCTAGCGAAGCCAAGGCCATCCGGGGGACCTGAAAGCCTGCTCCTCCTTCTGCCCGCGAGAAGAATTCCTTAATCTCCCCCAGATAGAAATTGAGCGCAAGGACTTCTTCGTTAATGATCTCCGATAGTTTTGTCTCTTGCAAATGAATGGCTTTCCACAGCGTGTCTATCTCGAAAATCGCGTACAGCGAACGAATAGTAGTGACAGTGGGACATTTCAGGTATGTATCAGGTTCAAGGTGAAGAAGAACGTCGAGTACGCTATGGCTAGATTGGATGAGAGACATGATAACACGAATGTAGGTCGTATCTCTTGCGGTATCGAGGTGTGAGGGGCAGAACTCGTGCAAAAGATTCGAGGAAGGAAGAGGTGCGGCCTGCGTCTGACACATGGTGATAGCGACTTCGTATAGCTTGCAGCGGCAGTAGAAAAAATGAACTCGAAGGGAGGCTTGGGAGTGCGAGGTTAGTCTTATTCTGTTTGGAGTGAGCGACTTTAATTTTCGACTAACCGTTCATTATAGGCTGGGCTGCACGTCTTTGCTTTCCAAGCTTCTGTTCCAATACCTGCACGTCAGATTGGCCGATAGTCATCGAATTATTGCCCTGGGTCGCATCTGGAGGAGCCAGCAGCTTGGTTCTTAAGGACTCTATGTCTTCTGCAATTATCTGGAGTCTAACCCATGTGGCAAGACGCCTGTCATTGGCATGGACGGTGGTTTGCTCGAATCGTTCCAATATTCCCAGCATACTGTCTGTCCAGGCCATCATGTTTGGGCGACGCAAGCTGATGGCGACGCTGGGGTAGGTCAGTTTCGCGGACCATTCATTTCAAAATTTCAATTTTGACTACTCACGTTGACATGGACACATATACCGCAAAGGCAGTCCGCCACTCGCCCATCTTCAGCCCTTCACGTTCACCCACTCCGTGTAGCCCTGGAGGCGCCAATAAGTCGCCCGCCGGCCACAGACCAAGCTGGTTCGCCAGAGTGCCTGCGATTTGAATCCACATGTAGAAATTTAACTTCCTCATATCCTCCGGTGGGTCGTACCATACCTCCATGACTAGAATCGCTTGGATAAGCTCGAGGGATCTGTGTCCACGCACCAGGATACGGTCTGCGAGGAGCCGGAGTAGACGAGAATGCAGTCTTCCAAACAGAGCAGGATCGGAGCCTCTAGAAGCCGCTGTGGCCATGGCCAGCAGTAGGGTAGGACGGGAAGAATGCAACGAATCAAAGTCATCGCCATCAGAAAGTCCTATGATTGGATATTCTGGGAGGACGTTGCAGATAAACTCTGCAAGCAACCTAGCGGCGAGATCAAGAGGAAGAAGATTTGAGCCAATCGGGTCTAGGATATCTTCGTCCTCGGCGCGTGTCTGCTCATTCTGTCTTGTTCTGCGCTCGCCTGGTTCAGAGTGGACCGCAGTCGTTGTGTGTGACTCAGATTGCTCGCACTCGTAACCACTGCCCACAATTGACTCGTAGGACTCACTGTTATCTTGTCGGATGCTTCTAGATCCCGTTCCCATAGGACTAGCAGGGATAGCCTGGGCCTCAAGGGCGGCTTTCATCCCTGTAATCTGCTTCTCCAAAGCTGCGACTCGGGTGTCTGTCCTCTTTCTCCTTTGTCTCGGAGCAATCGCAACGAAGACACACTCCACCTCGGCATCGTGGCAACGCCTGCACTTGCCATGATCGGGAAATGTGTCACTTAGGCACCGAAGTTTCGATGCCCGGCAGCGTGAACAAGCATGTTTCTGAGTGGACTCCATTATACCGCGTATGCTGGGTATTCGGGTCGGACATGAATTTTGCGTCTCGGCGAGGGGCAAGTAAGGTTAAAATGGGGTGTCGGGGCAAAGTTGGCTCCGAAATGGCCCCGACACAAGTCAGCCAATAGCAGCTGCTTATTAAGGAGCCTCCCCAGATGTCTCGAGCTGTCAAATGCTCCCGTCAGTTTGAAAGTGTGTAAGTCACCGGCTCCAACTTAGGCCCGAGTGCCCACCTCTTTCATTTGAAGGACAAGTGCAGTGCAAGGAGGCCAGACCCTAAAGATTCGCCTTTTTTATCTTCTGAGCGGCGAACCAGGGTATAAATTCGAAGGCATACTTTCCCACTTAATAAAAGCCAAACGCTGCAGTTACCACACTTCTGTCTCAAAGGCTAGCCTTCTGCCTTGACACGAACTCCTTCGCACTTGTTGCTTGTACCTCGACAAAAAAGATGTCTAATATACATACGCTTTCCCCTCGCGAGGGTGTAATCAGTGTCCTCATTCAATATGCGACTGCTCTCGATACTGCCGACATCATCCAACTGCAATCCTCTTTCACCCACGACGCGACCCAGGATTTAACCCAATTCTCGTCTCTTGGGTTGAATTTTCCCGTCATTTACGGTCGTGACGCCATCATTGATGTGTGCATGAAGTCGGTTGGGACGCCTCTTGACACATCTCATACGCTCAGTAACTTCCAAGTGGTGCTGAATGGGGACGAAAATGAAGCCAATATCACATGCTACGCCGAAGCACAACACTTTAAAAAGGGTGAGGGTATTTCCAACGGTGAAAAGGATTATTTTCTTCTGAAGAGCAGGTATAATGTCATTGTGGTACGGCAAGGCAACGATTGGAAAATTAGCAGATTGGTCATCACTCCCCTCTGGAGTCAAGGATCAAGTACCATACTAGGTCAACAGACAGACACAAACCACAAGACGGTCTGAGGAGACACAAATGACGCAACGCGAAGAGACCGTTAGTCTGACTTGTTATTTAAAGATACACTTGATGATTTATATTGCACTTGCTATCTAACGTGGATGATATGCCCTCTATCGCGGGGTGTTATACACGTTGTAGTATTGCCAGTAGCCCAATTTCAGGATGCAAAGGGTACCATCTTTTTTAGTTTTTGGGATTATACATGCCTCAGAATCAAGGAACCCAGTGAATGGCATAGTCTCTCGCTGATACTAAGAAGAGCTAAATGACTTGCACATTTGATTAGACAAAATCGAGCAGGAAGGTCAACCTATCTCACATCACATGACCATAGTTCCATGGATGCCTCGGAGTTGCATAAAAACATCTCGGGCCATAGTGAAAGCCGAAATTTTATGACTAGAACGTTACACGGCATGAGTAATCAATCAATCCCATTAGTTAGTAATGCGGGGAGCCCGTAAATACGAGCTAGGCGAGAAGCGAGGATTCCGATACTGAGCTTGGGTGAACGTTGATATAAGAGGCGGAAGAGAGACGACACGTCTATCCATTATTAAAAGCGACACACGAACTTACCCTTTTCATTCCTCAGTTTCAAATTAGCGACTTCAGAATGGCACGTGGGCTCAAACGCACTCATACTGCCCAAGCCGAAGTACTGCAACTTCACAACGGCGCACGGACTTCAACCTGGCTATTGCCGCAGGACGGCCGCTCGGTGCTAGAAGTTCAAGTTATTAGGAATGCTGCGGAATGGAAAGATATTCCTAATGATAAGAATCCTTTGATTCCGCCATATCATTGGCACTGGAAGCAAGACGAGTATTTTGACATCAAGAAAGGGTTGGTCCGGTCCCTGTGTCGGTTTTGACGACGCTGGGATCTTGCGACTAACAAGAGGCATTCTATTAGGAGATTTATATTTACCATCGAAGGCAAAGAAGTGACACGCGACGAAACGTCACCTACGGTCGTTGTTCCAGCCACCGCTCGGCATACTTGGCGTGTTGATGCTTCATACGATGGCCCATGCGAAATTCACAGTATGTCGCAGCTGCTCCTATATTAATCCGGTCCGGGATGATATTTTAACCCTCTATTCTTTAGTCAGCGCGTCGCCATCGCAGGGTCTCGATGAGAAGTTCTTCCGTAACATATATAACTACCTCGACGACTGTGAAAAGCAGAATCTGAAGCCAAGCCTCCCGCAGATGCTGCTGTTCATCGATGCCGCAGAATTTAGCTTAGCATTTCCAGGGCCGGCACCATTGATGAGATTGCTAAGCCGGGCATTGGGGCTTGTCGTAGGGAGATGGTACGGCGGATGGTGGCTAGGTTTGAAGGACAGCTACGATGAATACTTTGATATAAACATGGTCAAAACCATCTGATCGACGTTCGAAAGCACAAGGTGTCTCAAGCGCAAGTGGCAACCAACAGTCTTTTTGGTTCATTATATCTAAAATCATGAACCTATGGGTGCTACGCCCTCTATTTCGCCATTACATGCGTCCCCAGTATGCAGTCAGCTGATTTGTCATGCAGCGCATCCCCGCACAAAGCGTGAACCCGAAGTTCTCAATCACACACCCGGTTCACAAACTCAACATTCTTTGCTGCTCAGATTGTCGTGATATCGATGCCACCATGTCGCCTTCGCCAGTACTGATACAAGAGGAGACCAAGGCTCGGGACTACTACGGCTACTTGTTTCAAGCCGATCGGACTCCGACCGAGACCCTGGATGCTTTTCTGAGGGCTTTAGGTCAATATATTGTGCGTGCCCTCCAACTGGGTCCATCGTAACCAAATCAAGCTGATGGGTGATGGCCGCGTAGATAAATTCGATAGGGAACGAAAACGATTGTAACCTCTCACCGGCCAAGCTTTCGGCCTTTTACAAAGCTGTAGGGGGCAACTATGACAGTAAGGCTCTACCCTGCCAGCCAGATAATCTCGAATCCTAGACACTAAAATGTTTACGAAGCCCTCTTCCAAGAGGTACCTCCTCAATCTATCTCATATATCTGGCAGGCTACTGGCTGCCAACATTCCCTAATAGCAACAGACGACGACTTCGCGTCACCTTCGGTGCCTGTACTTACTCTAAAGGGGTTTGTTCGGTGGGAGTCGATTGAATTGCTTCTCAGCCCTGCGGAACATGTTCCATACCTTCAATATGCAGCTCGTAACTTCTCTTTGCGGCATCCTGTGACGGGTCAGCTGTTCCCAGTAGAACTTTCAGCAGAAGCATTTCCCTCGGAGCCAGACGAAGAGACCGAGAGCTGGCACAGAGCCTGTGCCGAGAAGCTGCGAGCTTCGGCGGCAATGGCACCGAAAACACCTGAAATCATGTCTTCTCGAGTTACAGGTGCAGCCAACCGCTATCAGAATTCTGTATTCCGCGACTCGAGAGAGGCTAAAGCGCCTCGAAGACGGCCAGGGCACTCTTCGAGGAGCAGTCTAGGCTCATCTGGAGACAGCGACGACATAATGAGAGGTGGTCGGCGGACAAGCCAAGATCGCTTAAGTCGCCGCACTCGCAGTCGAAGCCGCAATGATATCCGACGGCGAATTCATGATGTGGCGTATACACCTACTCGGCCATCCTACGAATCGGGCCGCCGCCGCCAGAGCTCTACGGGGACATCTGTGAACAGCACGACGCCTATGCTGCGAGAACAATCATCCATGCCAAACCTGAATAAAAATTCGTACGATACAGAGCCATCTGAGGATGAGTTTAGGGCGACAGTGGGCCGAGGCAGGCGCCGGGAAAGAACTTCAGCCTCTTCCTCATCTTCAAGTCTGGATGAGCACCTAAGTACGGCCCAAGAAAGGAGACGCAAACGACGGCTAGAGCGGAGGAACGCGAACAACGATCGCCAAGTCAATACTTTGGCGAATTCTGAGAGAAAGACTGGCATACTTAAGAGGATGCACTCTTCTCCCCGACTAGACGGGCCGAACGGAAAGGAAAGATCCGGAATCGAGTCCCAAAATGACGAAGAGAAGGAGCCGCGGGATGCAGCAACAAACCAGAGCACTTCGGAGACCAAGAAGCAGGCAGGGATGGGGATTGTCCCCTTTCTTGGCCAGCTCCTTGTGTCTACAGTCAAAAACATCGCAGATTTACTCGGTCTCCAGACAACAGCTTGGTTTCTGTTAGTGTGCGCGACGACCGGGTCGGGGATCTTGACCGCATTCGCCGTTCAACAACCGCCATCTCCCACGTGCCCTCCACAAATGTATGACTCCAGTTACTACATGGGCCTGTCGCAATCCGTACTCGCCGTCTGCTCTCTATACTTTCTTTTTGTACCCTTTCTTCGCTCTTATGCAGTTCCGGTGCGCATACTCTTCTACATCGCATGGCTGGTTGGGTTAGGTACCTCGATTGCTGCACCAATGGTATACGTCCAAAGCTGGCAGAATTCGCTCTGGCTTTCTTTCGGATCGGCTGCATCTCAGGCTGCAGCATCGGCCTTCTTGTTCGAGCGAATTGCCTTGAAGAAGATTCAAATGGCAAATAAGGCCGAAATGGGTCAAGAATCCCTTGCTGTGGACACGGTTGCTACGTCAGACACTCAAGGCGTAGCAAAGATGGTCACCTCACCCATAGATGAGTAAATTCCAACATTCATAGGATTTATTGGTAGATAATTTGTATATGCACTTGAAAAGCTATCGTTGATCAGCTGGGTTCCTCCGACGGCCCAGACGTCAAGGCCTCTCGTCGTCTCGCTATCTCTTCTAAGATCTGAGTTTCTCGAACCCGCAAGATGGAGGGTCGCACCTTGCGGTACATCCCAAAGGCACATAGGAGTCCTATGACAGAAATAAAAGTACATACAAGCATATCCTCTGCGAACGCTTTTGCGTATGCAATCCTGATAGTCGCGAGTTGCTCCGAAGTCAGGTCCATGTGTTGAAGCATTCCAATTTGCTCGGAAGCGAGAACCCCCCCGAGATCGGAGGCCATCTTTTGGTAATTATAGGACGATGCTGCAATGCCGAAGCTACCGCCAAGAAGGCGCATCTGGGCCATTATCCCCTGTGCCGTAGCTGGCAGATTTAAGACGGTTAGCAAAGCAATATGGCCTCAAACGAAGCAGGGTTGGCACATACCGCCATCGTAGACTGAAGATTCAACTGCTGCCAATATAGTGATAGCTGCGGCACTAAGGCCATTCCCAAGTCCGACTAGGACAATAAAGCCGGATATCTTGGTCTCTAATGCGTCGGACCCGTCCGTTGACAGCGTCATAAGCAAGCCGCAGCCGACCGACAGAAGAAACCCGCCTACTAGTGCGGTCTCGAATATCCGGTTCTCTTTATTGCTCATACCAGCGCCAAGCATACTTCCGATAGCAGTGGCCCCTAGTAACGGTAAAAGCAAAACACCGGCCATAAGTGCTGATTGCCCGTTTATGAGTTGATATCGCAAGGGCAATGCAAACACGATAGTAAAGAAGGGAAATGCTATGAACATAGCAGTCAAAATCCCCGCCATGTAGATCCGGTTGCGAATCAGAGCAGATGGCCAGGCTGGCTTTGTGCGAAGGCCCCATCGGCCTGGCAAGCACCGCTCCCAAGCGAACAGAATGGCCCAGCAGCCGATCCCGAAGATCAGTGTGGCTATGAAGGCGGGATTACCCCATTCCCCCGGGTTATTGCTCGCGTTCTGGAAGGCAAATATTACCAGAACCGCTGCTGCGATAAGAAGAATCGAGCCGATGAAATCTGCCTCCTTGTAAGACTTTTGTTCGATATCGGGAATGAGTCCTGGCTTGGGCCACGCGACGACGAAGAGGCATATCGACACAAATCCGAGAGGGACGCTGAGGGACTGTTAACCATCGCGGAAAATACAACTGCGTGTGAATTTGCAATAAAAGGCCCATACTTGATCCAAAAGACCCATCTCCACGAGACAAACCGTGTCAAAACCCCCCCGAGGACCGGCCCCAGAACACCTGCTACGGCAATGACAAGACCGCAAAGTCCGCCGACGAACTGCGTCATCCGTATAGGCGTCACTTCCGGGAAAATAACCATCGCGATCGAAAACAATCCTATTGCAAGTGCCGTCAATAGTCTGCTTTCTCTGGTCAAAGAGATCTCGAGCAGTCACGTACCAGAACCTCCGACCCCTTGCAGTGCACGACATGCAATGAGCTGTGGGAGATTTTGCGCCAGTGCGCAGCCAATAGAGAATGCAGTAAACATCGCAAATGCAGCTATGAAGGAGTCGCGTCTCCCCATGATATCTGCTAGTTGAGTGAAGAAGACAGCGAAGCCGAGCGCGCCAATAGTGTAAGCGAGAGCAACCCAATTGATGCCCCGCAGTGTCTTAAACTCGACAGCGATTCCAAATAGGCTAGTGGCCACGATGGAGGTGTCTAGCATGGAGAGAAATAGGCCAAGACAGAGCCTACATGCCCGTTCTCATTAGCTTTCTAGAAACCTTGGGCGCGCATACTAACTTGTGTGTTGATGCACGTACGTGAGTGCTAGCAGCCAGAATTGACTTGCTGATATCTTGGAATCAGTGATGTTAATTATATCACTGTGATTCTCTTTCCCTGAGGCCTGCATTCCTTCTTCGAGCTCAGCCTTGCGGTTCACCATAGCTTCGTCTAGCTTCGGCACCACCATTGGTATGTCTTCGCGGGTGGACATGATGATGTTCCTCCTTATTTCGCAGGTCTCGATATCCTCGGACCCTTTATTTGTAGCTACTGGCGGTGCAATGATAAACTCGCACGTTTAGCAGACGGTAGCGAGCTAGCCCCGGGAAGAAGGTATGCTCGAAGAGGCCTTGTGCTGCATGCCAAATGCTCCATCCAACCGCTTGACTTAGCATACCTAGGTACCTTCTAAGCGAAAAGTCCTTTCTGTTACGGAGGCCAACATGAGCTTGTTGAATACAAGCTATGAGCAGAGTAACTACCGTAGTTAACTGCCGCCCGAAGGGAGCTAGAGCGTTAAAATGATTCAAGCTCCGCGTGCCCAAACAATATCGACCGGCATATAGGGAGGAGCGAATTGGTGAATATTAGCGGACTGAATGCGTTCTTCTTCCAGAAATTCGACAATACTGGAGAAGACCGGAACTGTCGTGCAGGTTGCTCACGCCAACTCTCCACCGGAGATGCCGATGGCAGCTATAGTTAGGTAGGTAGGCAGTAACCAACCCGCATCTCTCGGAATAAAAAAAACCACGGGATAGGTAATTGCATAGGGAACCACAGGTTACTTCATTTGCCTTTTTCAAATAGCTAGCGAATGAAATACTGCCTTCTGGTGCTGGGTTTATGTTTTGAGCGCCTGCGCGACATTGAAGGTATTGTTGCAGATGTAGAAATACGGCTCCGTGGCCCAATATTGCGCTCCGAATCTTGGGTATAGTTCGATAATTGGATTTCAGGCTTCGCGTCACTCAATAGCGCCGGCTCAAATAGCCTCCGCGCCCGTGTTCGGCAAATTACCTAGCTCCCAATCCCCATTTGGTGCATACCTTACCCATGATCATCCTAGGCCCTGCGCGTATCTTAGGATGGGATATATATCGCTCCGATACTCGAGCGATTCTGACCCCACCGCAATATCATTCCGAAAGATTATCCCTTCCCTGTCCTCCACTACACACTTCCACCGGATCCAACGGTTCAAGATCCTCTTCCAACTTGCTCTGGGCTGCCAACTCATCATTCCCTGGCATAACCGACGCTTGGCAAGTCTCCGCCGGTGCGTAGCAACATCTTCCGGTGGAGGTCGCACATTTTCACCGGATAGCGGTACCTGACGATCCTCGTTTGCCCAAAACTAATGCAGGTTGAGTATCTTCACTGTATTGTTGGCAGTCGCCACGCCACCTTTCGTTGTCAACAAATCCTTTCTTGGATTCCCGCGGTAGCTGCTGATAATCGGCTGGCATTAATGTAAATGACGTGTAACTATATTGGCTCGGACATTTTGACTGAATACTCGTCCCGATTTTACAAAGAAGCCGGCGGCCGGGTTCTCCACAGGGAGTCTGATGAGCGCGGACTACCAAAGACACGGGGTGATTTGGGCTGCAAACCCACAGGATATTGCTTCAACGTTACACTGCGTAGCTCAGTTTTGGCAAGACTTTAAAGTAGAATGCAGGACTTGAACAGGCTATGAAGTTGTAAGTTAAAGGGCCGAGTGGTTATTTTGGCTATCCTCGACTGTCACCGGTACAGCCACCAGCCGTTCACACAGACAGCCTGGGAAAGTTGAATATGTTTGGCAGCGTGAAGATGCTCCCTTTTAGGGTTTCAAAAGCAATATACATTCTGTCTCTCGGGGCTTGAGCTGCAATACCTGCCTACTCTAATTATTCTGGCGTGCCTTAGCGGGTATCCTGTGTCGCTGTCTTGAGTCGTTTGGCGCCAGAAGATTAGCATGTGTGTAACAGTAAAGAAGCTTTGGAGTAAGCTGTCGCTTCTAAATAAAAGGATACTTCTCGCTGCATAAGGTCGAAGAACTGTGTCGTCGAGATGAAGCAGTGTTTGGAAGCTGCTCTTAGAGCATCATTCATCGAGGCAATTCCCTCCCACACCAAGCAAAACGAGTCCACTACTAAAAATAGTCACCTTTGAACCGGCATGCACGGTCTTGTCGAATTTCTTCATTAAACTATCCCCATTATCGGCCCGCACCAGTACTACGCTCGTGGCCTGAGCTAGCAAAACTTCCTGCCCGCCCATTGTTCTACGGCGGCTGAAGGGCGAATGCCTCCGAGGTAGCCGGGCTAGGAAAGTGACAAAACAGGCTGGTATATCCCGACCTAGCATAGACAATGTGCGCAAAGGACCCCCTCCTGCCTTGGCGTACAATCCGGTAATCCACCTGAGGCTCCGGTCTGCAGTCTCTCGCTGCAGGGGCAGATCGCTTGGCGCTGCGGGGTTTCCAATGTACTCATAATATATTAGATATATTAGAGACAAGCACAGTGGTGTATAACCGAGAGCGAGTTGCGGTTACGACAGTCCCGCTCGGGCACGAAGGCACAAGGCTTCCGTGAAAGCCTGTTCCCGTGCAAGAATAGTAGCAATGCTGCAGCGAGCTGACCAATTTACCATTACTTTCGATGCAAAACTCTAGGATAGGCACCGTTTATGGCTGATAACGCCCCAGTCGGGAAGCCCTCCGGCACTTGATCTTAGTCCTACGAGCGCTGGCACCCCGTCAGCGAGGATACCATGCTTGTGAGCCACGTCAAACATCTGAGAAGGGCCCACAAACTCAAGTCTGTCCTCCCCTGCGGCATTACCTCGCAGCCTGTTGATCTTCAGGCATACAGGCAATGAGGTCGGCCTAGTCCTTGAAAGGAGCGCGAAGACATTGGCTGAGTGACTATCGGATGGTTTGCAGGGCTCGCTAGGCTAGGAAAAACTGGGCTGAATCATGGCTCCAATCAACCTGACCACCGCTATACTCCTCTTCACGGCCCTTGTAGGTACTGTGGACAGCAGGGCTTGTCGAGCAGTGCCTGGTAGCATCGACTGGCCCTCACAGTCAACATGGAAAGCCTTAAACGATTCACTGGGCGGGAGGTTACTAAAACCGCAGCCTCCAGGAGCAGTTTGCCACCGCTCAGAGCCCACCTACAACACCACAGCATGCGCAGCTCTGCAAACGGCGTGGACCAAGTACGATATTCACCTTGCTGACCCCGTTAGCACCATGTGGAGTCAGTTCAGCAACGACACTTGTCTCCCCAGGGACGGGCTACCTTGCGGCCCAGAAGGCTACCCTGTCTATGTGGTTAACGCTAGCAGTGCTCACCATGTCAAGCTTGGCATGGACTTTGGTTAGAGATCATGGTCACTGACCATCTTGCTGACTTTGGAGCTGACGGCTTCACAGCAAGGCAAAATAACATCCGTCTCGTCGTCAAGAGCACTGGGCACGACTACGTCGGCCGCTCGAGCGGCTCATTTTCGCTTTCAATTTGGACTCGCTACATAAATTCAGTCCATCCTATCGACAGCTTCCGGCCTCGGTGTTGTAGCGATGCCACCACATACGGGCCAGCCGTCACGATGGGAGCCGGTACCCAGATGAAAGAAGCATACGAGGCGACGGAACGTAATAATCGGACCATTGTGGGTGGGGCTTGCGAGACGGTCAGTGTCGGTGGTTACCTGACCGGCGGAGGACACAGCGTCCTTGCGCCGCGGTACGGCCTCGCATCCGATCAAGTTCTTGAGATGGAGCTCGTCACGCCCGCTGGCGAGATGGTAACCGCCAACGAGTGCCAAAACTCCCGTCTCTTCTGGGCAATGCGCGGTGGAGGTGGATCTACGTTTGGAGTGATAATCTCCATAACCGTCAAGACCTTTCCCAGTCCGCCAGTGGTTGGGCTTAACTTCAGCGTCGCCCTGCCACCATCCATGCTGGATACTCAAGCGGACATCGTCACTTACATCCTCGGCCAGTATCCATACCTATCGAGCATGAACATAAGTGGATACAACTACATTTATCGGTCTTATGAAGTGCCTTTTCGAAACGGCACGGTCGAGGTAGCTCTAGTCTATGGCACGTTTCTCATGCAAGATACGGTAAACCTGTCTACAATTAGTACCGTCTTCGCACCATTATTCGCAAATATCACCAAATCCTGGCCATTCGCCGCAGTCAACGTAAAAACCTCAGCATTCCCGAGCCTGCGTCTATGGATTGCCGAGAATCAAGATCCGAACCCGGTTGGAATCGACCAGTACATAGGCTCACGCCTCCTGGATGGCCCCGCACTCTCCAACACTACACCAGCTTTCCGGGACTCCATTCTGCAACTAATATCTGTCGGCACCGCTGTGGCGTTCCTAGTAGGCGGCAAGGGCGTGTGGGAAGCCGCGCCAGCTGGTGGCGGCAACGCGGTGCTTCCAGCCTGGCGCAGAGCTTACGCGCAAATTTTGAACGGAGTGAGGTTTTCTCCTCTGAACAAAACAGCGGAAACTGAGGCTGTGAAATCGCTGAACCGTAGCCTGGACGGTATCCGAAAGCTGTCTCCCGACTCGGGAGCCTACGTCAACGAGGCGAACCCTTACGAGCCGGATTGGCAGCATACATTTTGGGGAAAGAACTATGAGGCTCTGGCTGCCATAAAGAGAGAGTTAGATCCACATGATGTGCTCTGGTGCCATCCATGTGTTGGAAATGAGGGATGGGAGCTGGTAGATGGGGTTTTGTGCAAGGTCGACTACTAGGTAATACCCAACCATCCCAGCTCACATGGCCAAGTTACCAGCATCCAGGCCTATATCGATAGACGACATGCTACCAAGAGCCCCTGATATTTCTACACTTTTGGAAGGTCTTTTGATCAAATTCTGTAATTAATCAACTGGATTCATTGTCTCGTTATTTTTTGGTCCTCAGTGCTAGGCAGAAGTGTCCAGGTGCACGATAGCAATGCCCATTACATCGCCAGGCTTTCCGTCCTCGAGCATTGGTGCATGGGCTGTAAAGTTGTAAGACGCCACGACAGACCACAAGTCGCCCTGCTTAGTGTGTCCCATGTTATTGCAAAGGTTCATTGATGAGATATGCGTCATGTTTCCTCGGTGGCTATCCATACCTGCCCCCACGTCCATATGATCCATAGGCTCGGCGAATGCAGGATCGCCGCCATATTTTGGAACGAAGTCGCATATCACTTCTTGATTTTTGACGAGCTTCAGGCCAGTACCTCCGTCATGTACGTGCCCCCCGGCTGTTATGATGTCCCCGCTAACCTGACTACGCCAAGGTGGATCGAGTTGGAACGTCAAGATATCTTCTCCCGAGGGGACCTTCATAAAGGCGCTACCACAGTATCCGGTGATATCGAGCCATAAAGCTGTCGTTTTCGTGTATTCGATTGGATTTCCGGGTACGTATCCGGCCTCCAGAGTGATCACCGCATCACGCCTTTGGCTCGCTTGGTTCATAAGTTCGACAGAGAGGGCCCACGGATCGTGGCCAACATAGTACCCATACTTTCGGTTTCTTGAGCCCGGCACGATTAATTAGGAGCTGAAGATGAACTTAGATAGAAGACACTTACTCGTTTGATGGGAATACGAGCTCAGTTCTCTCGTTTCCAGATGCGAAAAACCGCTCGGGAAGCTCCGGACAGACAGAATCCCGCACACCCGTATTGAGAAAGAGACCATGATGCAGCCACATGCTGGTGTTAGCATTGGCATATGTTCCATCGGTAAACTCGAGGCCGGCTTTAGCCCATATGATTACGCAGTCATCGCAAGGTTTGGTGACGCCACTTGTGAGTAGAAATTGCTTCATGCCCCCATTCTCACCGGCTGGCGGCACTGCGAATGGGCCATACTTTACCCGCACTCGCTTGCTAGTAACGTTGCCGTTAATGGGTGCTTGGATGTGTTCAACCTGGGATGTCCCGGACAGGTGCGTAGGGGCGATGCCCAAATAGCGAGTCAAGACTTGCTCATCGTGAAGAAAACCGTTCTCTGGGAGCGCCCAGATCCCGGGCGAGGCAGCCAAAATAATGAGCATCGAGCTCCATAAGGGCCCCATGATATATCAGCTTATAAAATTTTGCAAGGGTATTCTGGTAAGAACCACTGAGTTTATCAGGTTGGCGTAGAGGCGAGGGAAAAGAAGGCCGGATTCCCCTGGCTGCCAACGATTCGGGGATGTCTCAAACGGTGAAGGGGTGAGCCGACTGATGTTGCATGCTTCTCTCCTTCAATGTGCCTGATATACTATGAGTTCTACTGGAGTATTCGATATTAACTTCATATCAGGCGCACTTGGTGCCACCGCTCACGTGGGCCATGCAAGTGGCAACAGTCACTCCGGATGGAGGCCAGAAGTGCCGGCAGGATATCGCTAGTTCTGTAGTCTAATATAAAGAAGGCATTGATATGGCTTCCATGTTAATTTCTGCAAATGCCTGATTCTAGTACCTTGGCTTGCTTTCCCGTTAGACAAACGTCCCCGCACTCAGACAACCAATAATATCTCTCCACTGCCTCTTTGATTTGGTTTTCCTTCATTCTGCACGTTCATATCGAGATCTTTGAGAAAGAAAGAAGATAAAAATACCGCCGCGGCAGCCCCGTCGGTGTGGCGGTTAGCAGCCTACGTGCTCCAGTCCTTGTTCTCAGTGTCTTGGATCGCCGACTTAGTGCAAAAGGAGTCACCGTTGAGGTACTATCTAGGAGTTAGTCATGCCTCAAGACCGAAAAGTCTTCCGGGAAACGATGTTGCCCAAACTGCAATATCTCTCCGCTCCTTCCGGCTACGAAGAGACGCTCATATTGTAGCGGTTGTTGACTCCTAGCCAATAATTAAACCTATATCGGGAAAATTACTCATTACATGAGAATAGAATTAATCTTGCCGCCCGGTCATCGGGTACAGCGGATGCCAAGCCGCAGGGTCCAGTCTTGAGGACAACATCTTCCGGTATCAGCCGGTCATTAAGAGGCGCTACCTTATGTTCACACAAATAGTGACTATTTTTAGGAAATCTGAGAGTGTAATGATCTCAGGACCGTGTATGGACCTAGCAAGTATCTTTCAAGTGACGGTACTGCTCGTTGCTCTTCATATCAGCCAGGATATTCTGCCGTTTTTGTATTTACCTAACGGGTAGATCCTCACCTCGCACGAAAGTTTACTCGGCAGCATATTCGCCCATATCAGCACCACATTGTGAATTTTACTCTACTCTTACAGTACATTGAGATGTCGGACTATCCAGCTATCGTTGGAATGGCATGCAGAGTTGCTGGTGCTAGGAGCCCGAGCAAGCTATGGGATAACATTGTGGCGAAAAGAGACGTTCAGAAGAAGTACCCCAAGGAACGGTTCAACATTGATGCCTTCTACCATCCCGACAACGCAAATAAAGGAACTGTGGGTAATATTCGCCATTTTAAGAGACGCAGGCAGCATGATACTCAGGATCACGGGCTAACGGATTTAGACGAACGCCATCTACGGGTACTGCCTGGAAGACCCCTTGGATCACTTTGATGCAGAGTTCTTTGGTATATCTGGAAAGGAAGCCGAGGCCATGGATCCTCAGCAGAGGATGCTTCTTGAAGTTGTGTATGAGGCTTTAGAGGACGCTCGTATTACCCTTGACGAGATCAGCGGCTCCAACACATCAGTGTTCTGCGGTACCCTGGGGAACGACTACGGACACCTCCTGAACAAGGACCTCGAGCACTATCCTCGTCATACAATCACCGGCCAGGGAAACGCACTTCTTTCAAACCGGGTGTCGTACTTCTATAATCTCCACGGACCGAGTGTCACCCTTGACACCGCATGTTCATCGTCCTTGGTCACCTTACACATGGGCAGCAGCTCGGTATTGGGCGGAGAATCCGACATTTCTATCATCATGGGATGCTCAGCAATTGTCACTCCTGGACTGAGTGTAGTTGCAAGCGATATGGGCTTTTTAAGCGACGATGGACGATGCCGAAGCTTCGATGCTGCCGGATCTGGATACGGCCGTGGGGAGGGAATATGTGTCGTAGTCCTAAAGCGGCAGTCCCTTGCCATCAGGGACAACAACGTCATAAAGGCCATCGTTCGCGCCACCGCGTCGAACCACGATGGCAAAAAGACGGGAATCACGGTGCCATCTCCTGAGGCGCAGGAAACATTGATTCGATCAACATATGACGCCGCTGGCCTAGACCCTGATGGTACCCAGTACTTTGAGGTAAGTTACGATTTTAATATCCAGTATCGCTCTGCTTCTTCTCCAGGCTTACATACCTTAAGGCACATGGAACAGGGACAAAGGTTGGCGATCCGCGCGAAGCTATGGCAATTGGCGCGGTCTTCGGTACTCCGACCCGAAAGCAGCCTTTATATGTTGGGAGCGTCAAAAGTAACATTGGTCACCTAGAAGGTAATTTACTCCAGAGCTTTCTCGAACCATAAAGTCTGTTTCGATGCTCACAGAGCCGGTCATAGGTGCGGCAGGGCTGGCAGCAGTTATCAAGACGACCACGGCCCTCATGAAGGAGAAAATTCCACCAAACATGTTCTTCGAAACACCGAATCCCGAAATAAAATTCGAGGAATGGAAACTCCAAGTTCCAACAATGGAGATTGACTGGCCAACCTGCGACATTCGCAGGGCCAGCTGCAGCTCTTTCGGCTACGGCGGCGCCAACGCCCATGTGATACTGGAAGGCTATACGAGCCAGCCCTCTCTAGTAACGGAGACCAACGGCTTCCACTATCCATCCGATCCACAGATGGGGCGACCTTATCTCCTCCCTATTACGTCACACAGTCAGGAGGCTGGGGAGCTGACGAGGTCGACGTTGCTCAACTACATCAAGACATCCAAGGGATGGCAGGCCGAAGATCTGGCTTACAGCCTTAGCTTTAAGAGATCCATGCATCGAATGCGATCTTTCACTATTGGCTCTGATCTACAAAGCCTATGTGCCGAGCTCGAGACTCCCCGAAAAAGCGCGGCATGGGTCGAAGCCGCCGCGGAGGCACCGCGAGTTGGGCTCGTCTTCACCGGACAAGGCGCACAGTCATTCGACATGGCCCGCCAACTTATTGAGCAGTCCCCGCTCTTCAGGTCCATTCTTGAGAAGTGCCAGAGAGTTTTGGACGGTTTGCCGGATGCTCCTGCGTGGAGCATTATCGGAGAGCTATCAAAATCCATGGAGGAGTCACAACTTTCCGAGAGTTCCTTTTCCCAACCCATATGTACGGCTATTCAGGTTGCACTCACAGAACTCCTGCGCGCTTGGGGTGTCCATCCAGTCGCTGTGTGTGGCCATTCCTCAGGCGAGGTGGCTGCCGCGTTCGCCGCCGGTATTATACCACTGGAGACCGCGGTCGTGATCGCATATCATCGCGGCATCCACATGCCTCGTGGTCAGACCCATGGTGCCATGATGGCCGTTGGCCTCGGAAAGAACGATGTTATGGTGGAGCTGAAAGAATTTGAAGGAAAACTTTGCATCGCAGCTGTCAAC
This sequence comes from Thozetella sp. PMI_491, assembly GCA_021432635.1. NCBI lineage: Eukaryota > Fungi > Ascomycota > Sordariomycetes > Chaetosphaeriales > Chaetosphaeriaceae > Thozetella > Thozetella sp. PMI_491. The sequence goes on along the minus strand of MU270061.1, from coordinate 175,680 downwards.
AGTCAGTCCAGTGTCACTGTCTCGGGGGACGAGGAGGCCATTACCCGCTTGAGTGGCATTCTCTCTGCCCGCGGAATATTTTCCCATCTGCTTCGTGTGAAACAGGCCTTCCATTCCCACCACATGTTCCCCTTGGCCCCAGCGTATCAGCACGCCATGGAAACATGCGACCAGTTTTACACAGAGAGTATCAGCACCTGCCGCATGTTCTCTAGCGTCACATCACAAGTCGTTGACAGGGAAATCATGCGAGATGCATCGTACTGGGTTCAGAATATGCTCCGCCCAGTTCAGTTTGCAAACGCGTTGACTGGAATTCTTCTAGACGAACAGGAGAACCGGATTGTAGATGTTCTAGTCGAGATCGGCCCACACCCAACGCTTAAGAGCCCCGCAAGCGAGATAACCGCCGCCCTCAAGATGGAAATACCTTATTTTGGAACCTTGGATCGACGTCGCCCAGCCTTTGAAGCGCTGCTGGAGACCGCCGGTCAGCTTTTTGCTATCGGCGTCAATGTTGACCTAACGAGTGCCAACCAGGACCAGCAACTTATCAGAAACAAGCCCATTCCCGTTGTTTATACCAAACTTCTCCCAGATCTGCCCAAATACTGCTGGAATCACAAGAGTTACTGGGCAGGCACCCGTATTACCAAGCAGCTCATGCGAAGAGCCCATCAGCATAGCCTTATAGGTAGCATTATGCCGGGAAGCACTCACAATACTGTGATATGGAGAAGATACCTCCGCATCAGCGAATTGCCATGGCTGAGAGGTCATATGGTTGATGGCAGGATGATCTTCCCTGGTTCTGGGTACATTTCACTTGCCATTGAGGCTGCCGCACGCCTGAAAGATTACCCAACCGACATCTCGCAATTTCGGCTGCGAGAAGTGGATTGTAAGCAACCCGGGCCGCTGGATGGGGGAATTTAGTCCCCAAACCCGGGGGCGTTCGTGCGCTACCTACATTTGACGAAGAGGATCGCTAACGATACTAATAGTTATATCTCCAATGTCTCTCAACTCGTCGGATCAAGGGACAGAAGTGTTGCTGGAGATCCGACCGTCGAGGCTATCATCAAGATCCTCTTCTGCCGAATGGTTCGACTTCACGGTATCCTCCTTCAACAACAATGACTCATTCGCGGAGCATTGCCACGGTCTCATCGCGGTCGATTATGGGCCTAGACAGCCTCTGACCGCATCGCAGGTTCATTCGTATCCACGTGAGTTACTGACTAGGTGCCGGGGTCGTCTAGCGGACTCTACGCCGCTCTACACCCATTTGGAAAGAGTGGGACTAGGGTACAGCGACGATTTCAAGCTTCTCAAGGGTTCCATTGAGATTGGAGACGACTTTTCCATGTCGCGCCTGGAGTTCGAGCCCCGAAGATACACCCCCGATAAACTTGAAGAGCATACTATTCTACACCCAGCATTATTGGACTCCTCTTGGCATCTCACTTGGTTGTCAGCACATGTGAACACCGCGACGTTTTCTACCGATTTGTTTGTCCCTAGTTTCGTTGAGTCGATCAATATCTCCGGACTCCTCATGGATCCGACATACCTCCTGGAGAATAATACGCAAACATATTACTCTACAGCGAATGCTAGACGAGCAAGTCAGCGATCAACTGTTAGCACTACCAACATCTGGTCACCTGATGGTACTCAGCTCCTAGTAGAGGCGAAGGGCTTAGAGGGCGCTATCATGGAAATGGAAAAGAAGAGTTCCGCGGGAAAAACCCTCTTTTTCCAAAAAGTTTGGCGCCCTTGCTTTGATCTTCTCTCATCTTCGACAGCGCCTGAAGTTTTCGGGTTTTACGACTTAGTCGGGCTCTTCGTCTTTCAGCATCCTTCTGCCAAGATTTTATTCATCGCATCTTCGCGTGACGCCCTAACACGTCTACACGAACGTGTTCACTCAGCAAAGCTCGGAGGACCATTATACAAGCTCCTCCATGTATATATGCCAGGTGTCAAGGAGGAGGAGTCCCTTGCCATTCAGGAGAGCCTCAAAGTCGTCCCCTGCCACCCAGACGGGCAATACGACTTCATCGCCTATGCGGAAGACGCACCAGTTCCGACGATTATGAGCCTATCGAGTCACATACAGAAGAGCACAGCACTGGTGACGGTCTACCATCCAGGTGCTCTGACCGATTTGGGGATGGACACGGTTCAACTCGGCAAGAATTTCATATCTCAACAGCCGCCGCACAGTTCCAACAAGCTGGAGTTAACAATAATCCGGGGCTCCTCTGGGAGAACTGAGGATATCGCCGCTTGTCTCCAGGACATGGTCAGCGTCAAGTGCATTGTGCCAATATCCGCGTTCTCCGCCTCACAGCCCGTTCAATTGTCCACTCGAGACGTTGTGGTCCTTCTCGGTACCGATTGGGACATTCGCACAGCCGACGACTGGGCTGCGGTTCGCCATATTCTTTGCCTGGAGCAGATCAATCTTGTCTGGATCACTTACGGTGCTTTCTTAGAATGCTCCAATCCAGCTCACGCAAAGGTGGCTGGTTTGCTGAGGACCGCTCGAAGTGAGAACCCACAATCGCGCTACATAACCCTCGATATGGAGCACACTGCCACTTCCCCACAGGATGTTGCAGAAAATGCCATCCGCGCATTCTCCGTGCTATCGGAAGAGGAGATTGCGGTCCGGGATGGCTGTGCTTATATACCGCGAGCGGAAGAAGATATGTCGCGCAATCGCCTGCTACCGGGCGGGCCTGGAAATGTGCCGTCATTCGCCGCCATTGCTGATGCACCACCAGTCCGGTTGACCATTGGAAAGATCGGTCTACTAGAAACTCTGTGGTTCGAGCCCAACACGCCAATGATCAACCAGCCTCTTGGAGAGGACGACGTCGAGATTGATGTCCGAGCAACAGCGATGAACTTCCGTGATGTCGCTGTCGCCATGGGCCTGATTCAGGACTGGGGTCTGGGCAATGAATGCAGCGGAGTAGTTCATGCTATTGGCTCTAAAGTGGACGAGACACGCTTCAAACCCGGCGATCGTGTTGTAGCATCTCTCAGGGGTGCCCACGCCACGCGGGTCAGAATCAACTGGCAGGTTTGCCGCAAGATCCCAGATAGTATAGACTTTCCGGTTGCAGCCAGCTTCATGACGGTTACTACAACCGCTCTCTACGCCCTTCTGGACCTTGGGCGGTTGACTATCGGCGAGACCGTCCTCATCCATTCGGCAGCCGGTGGTGTTGGCCAGATTGCTATCCAGCTGGCACAGCGTGCCGGTGCAAAGCTCCTGGTGACATGCTCCGAGTCAAAGAGGGCATTTTTGAGGGAAAAGTTTGGCCTCGACGACTCTCAGATCTTCTCGTCACGGGATGAGTCCTTCATCCAAGGCGTTCTCGCAGCCACCCAGGGCCGGGGCGTCGATGTAGTTCTCAACAGCCTAGCTGAGAACTTGCTACAGGCGACATGGCGGTGCATGGCCTTCTTTGGACGCTTTATTGAGATTGGCAAGCGAGATATCCACCAGAACTCGCGACTGGAAATGGAAATATTCCGCAGAAATACCACCTTCGCGGCTGTCGATATGGTTGCGGTTTTTGAGAAGCATCGGGCCCTCGCCAATCGTCTGATCGATCAGGCATGCGACCTGGTATTCAGTGGGGAGATCCGCGTCCCGGACAGTCTGCTAGAGATGCCATTCAGCGCAGCTGAGAGAGCTTTCCGGCAGCTACAGCTGGGCAAACACATCGGCAAAATTATCCTCGTTCCGCGCCTGGATGACATGATTCGGCTGGCACCACTAGCTCCAACAGTTGTCGATACTCCATTGTTTGACGCCGCCAAGATTTATCTGCTGGTTGGAGGCTTGGGCGGACTTGGATCCGCAGTTGCGGAGTGGATGTTCTTGAGCGGAGCAATGAGGTTCGCCTTCCTAGGCAGGTCGGGTCACGACCAGAAACGCCAAGGCGGAGACACCGTGGAATGGTTACGCCTAAAAGGAGCTACGGTCCAAGTTTACAAGGGAGATGTGACCAACATAGAAGATGTAAGACGTACGGTATCCGACATGGGAAGCAACCTTGGGGGCATCATGCACGCAGCCATGGTCCTACAAGACGCCGCCATTCGGACCATGACTTTTTCACAGTGGGAGACATGCGTCAGGGTCAAATGCGAAGGTGCTCGGAATCTACACGAGGCAACGCTTGCTTTCAAACTCGACTTTTTTATCTGTTTTTCGTCAATTGCTACCATCGTAGGCAATCCTGGTCAAGCAAACTACAACGCGGCTAACGCATACCTTGACGGTCTTATGCGATGGCGTCGATCGCGGGGTCTTGTCGGGGTCAGCATCAACATCGCGGGAGTTTCCGATGTCGGCGTGCTCGCAGAGTCCAAACGCAGCCTCGAGCAAAGCCTGGGACGCAATCAACTGGAGACTCTCACTTCTCTCGAGGTAATGTGGCTGGTTCGAGAGGCGGTTCACTCAGACCGGCAATTTCTCCAAGAGCCCGTTTTATCTGGCCTATGCGAAGACCTTATCACAGGCTTGAGCCTCCAACGCGCGGATGGCCCTCTTACGGTTCGAGCGACTTTCAATACCCTTTACGCTAATCGACAAGCCAAAAGTGCAAACAAAGGAGAGAACAGCCTTGTCGACTCATTAGCGACTGCGGCGAGCCTGGAGGAGCGAACGTTGGTCTTGCGGCATCAATTCATAAACAAGCTTGGCGGCCTACTATCCATTTCAGCCCAATCCGTCTCCTCGGGCAGTTCTCTTGCATCACACGGCCTCGACTCTATAGTGGCACTGGAGCTCCGTTGGTGGCTGAAAGAGGCCGCCGGTGTAGATATGCCTCTATTCGAGCTGCTAAGCTCTCAACCAATCGACAACGTCATTCAAAAAGCGGCCTTGCTCTTTCCCATCGCAGAAACAGAGAAGAGCATAAATGATCATCTGTACAACGACGTGCGTGACACGATTATTGAAGCGCCGACAGCGGGCGGATCTCTCGACCCTGGGCCAATTCCGCCAGCCATAAGCTCAGCTGCAACACCCCTATCGCACTTTCAGGAGCGCATGTACAACTACCACCAAATACTCGAAGAAAAGTGGCGATTTAATCTCGGTGCCGTGATAAGGTTTACGATAGATAACGACAGAGTGGCGACCGAGGGCCTATTGCGCCAGACGCTTTCCCACCTGTCAGGTTGCCATGCCGTCCTCAAAACAGCATTTGTGAACAATGGCAACTTCATTGAGCAGAGAATTCTCAAAGAGCCCATCATCAGTCTTTCGGTCCATGATTTCTCTCGAGACCCCGATCCCGAAAGTGCTCTTCGGCAAGTGGTTTGGGACGGGATGCATAGTGTTCTCGATATAGCAGCAGGACAGGTCTTTAGAGCAGCAGGGGTGCGCTTGTCTGACAGCATCTATGCGATTATGTTGGTCTTTCATCATTTAGTGATGGATGACCGAAGCATCCCCATCATCGCCAGCTGCTGGCATGACACTTACAAGGCGCTAACGGAGTCCAAGGATCCGGCAGCTGTTGTGCCGGCCCCCCGCGTCACATATCGTGATTTTACAGTCTGGCACAATGGAATGCTTAAATCCGATGCAATCCTATCGCATCGCAAATTCTGGAAAGCCTATCTCGAGGCTGTAACCCCGTGCCGGCTTCTACCTTTTGCAATACGCCCCCAAAGGCCAACGAGCTTCTCTGTGGATAGGAGCAAACACCAGCTCGCCTTGCCGGCGAGCCTGGCTCGCCGCATCAAACGGATTTGCGCACAAAAGAATGTGACGCCATTCCATTTCACCCTTGCGGTCTTCCGAGCCTTTATATACCAATTCACCAGAGAGCAAGACCTAGTCATATGCGTATTGGACGGTTCACGTCCACGCGCTGAGCTCCAGGCTCTAGTCGGTTACTTTACCAATGCCATTCCATTGCGTATCCCCTTGAGAGACGATAGGCTTCCTTTCGACGAATTCATCGATCAAGTATCTCTAAGCGTACTACACGCAATGGAGCACAGCGTTTTGCCTTTCGGCGAGATTGTGGAATCCGTAGGAGCCAACTCCACGCCGCAACCAGGTGTTCCTCTGCTCGGGCAAATCGCTATCAATTACCGCAAGTTTGAGAGTAAACTCGTATCACAGCACTCTGATGGCGTTAAGGCATTGCAAGTCGACATATACAACACTGCGATTGAGTGGGACTTCTCTCTCGAGATTGAAGAGACTTTAGATGGGCCCTGGAACCTGATACTAGACCACTCGCTGGCTCTGTACAAGGCGGAGGATATGGCTCTGTTCCTGAGCAGGTTTGTGGCGTACCTAAGCTCCGCCATCAGAGATCATCACCAGAAAATTGTCGAATTGGCATATTAAGGGTCAGGGTTGGGCATGGGTATGGCTTCAGGTGTTTCTGCTCTGGGAAAAGACTAGTCTGATTTTTGTGGGCCACTAGGAGCTGAAAGGTTCTCTTTGCTTGAGCGGTGCCCGTTGTTTGACGTAGTGCGATTTTGCCACTATGGAATAGAGATTAACACTCGGTAGTTCCAGAGTGCCCATCAGTAGAGGCTACGGGGTATACTAGCTTTACGTGTCAAGTTGCGTCTTGGAAAGCCTGGAAGAAAACTCAATTTATAACATATATACAGTGCCTAGTTGCTTTGTCAACTGGAACTTGTCTATCCCACAGCCAAATATCCAGATACTTCCCCGGAACCCTTTGGTTTTAGCAAGAGTTTGCCGTAATGCTGAAGCCTTTAATTCCACCTTCTGCCCCTACAGGCAATGATTTGCATGAATCCACACCCGAAAGAGTAAATGACCAGTGCGTCGCGTTATAGTCTAGAAGTTTCTCAACGCTGCAATCGCCAGAGCTGTAAGCAGTGGCTGACCAGCCGCAGTGATTGCCATGAATGTTGGGTATCTGGATGCTGAGGCCAGTGACTGTGTAAGCGCTCAAGTTGTAACAGGGAAGTGACTGGCTGTCTGTCATCTGGACGAAGTCCCTGCCTTGAGAGGCACCACAGAAATCGTCAGTGTAGACATCAATGCCCCAGTTGTCAGCACGGCTTTCAAGTGGAGCTCTGGCGGACTGTTCAGTAATGGCCATTGCTGCTGAGCCATAGGTAATTCAAGCAATGACGAATGCGGCAGCGAGTTTCTGACCCTGGAAGAACATATTGCTGAGCTCGTGGTGGTAGTTTATGTAGGCTAGAAGAGGTAATGTTGTTCAAAGAGCTTAGGGTAGTGCTCGGTCGTGTCTAGGAACTGCTTAGATAACGCCCAGTTCTACCGGATCTCTCATAGTTTATATACTTCTCCGCTGTACTTCGGATAGGCTGCACTTGCGATGTGTTGGCTGATGATCGCCTGGACCGGAAGCAGCTGCATCTCATCGGTATCGTGCTACGAATCCTTCTCTAGGCCTGGTGGACAACAGGCATGGCTTAGACTATCTCCGGTTGTCACAGTATTCTCATGATTGCTCGTCAAGCATAATAGGTGTTCACGTTCGATCATGTTATCACGCTGATGCTGACGATGCGGTTATAATATGAAAAGTGCGAAATCCGAAAGTATCTAATCTATATATAACTAAGAAACGCCGATGTTCACAACCGATTCCTTGATTAAAACGGATACTTTATGGACTCAAGTGGAACCGGGCCTGAAGTAGATAAATCCGACCATATCCACTCCCTATGACAGGAAGTATTTGGCAGTCTTGCTAAGCTGAAGGCTATTATGGAGTTCTGAAGTATCTCTGCAGCGCTAAGCACTGCCTTATCCTTAGGGCATCTGTAGATCAAGGTGCAGGTTGTGAGTGTGTCGGGATCGGAAATGTCAGACAGGCTCCTCCTTTGGCTCCCCCACGTATCCACATCACAGACATCAGATATGCTGTCGATCGCCATTGGAACAGCTATGGACGAGGCATGTGACGAGCTCTACAACCTACTTTGCGTCTTCCATGTGCCTCCGTATATCTACCTCTATGCGGATGTGGACGTTACGTGGGTGCTGATGGCTGTCTAACGATGCCTTTCAGGATGTGCTCTTTCGTGGGGGCACCACAGGCTTGTCTACTGAAGTTGATATAGCCGCATCAGTTACATCACTGCTGCATTCAACCATTTCAATTCCCTTATCAGGTATATCTACACGTTATAACGTGATACAAAGGGGTTTCAGAAGACTTCTGGGTGGGATATTGCTGGATGTGAATGCCGTGCAAAGGAAACAAGCTATGGCCTGGGCTCACACAAAAGCTCCTGGCTGAATTACAAAGGAATGCGCTCTGGCAAGTTCACCAATCGTAAATTCTTAGAGAAGATTCGCCAAGTTGATCGGTAAACATCGATTACTTCATCCGGCTGTCTCAGGTGACCATTCATACAATGGTGCCAAACGCATGGCAGTTGGGGCCGAAGCAGACAAGCTCCCGCGATTGGCCCGCCTACCACTATAGCCCCGTTACTCAGACAGTTCAGGGCAACTCCCGTCACGTCAGCCCCAGTCAATACTAATTACATAGTATCTATCTAGGACGGGTTATGGCGCCGAGCGCACCACTTTAATGTTATAACTAAATATCTTAGACATGTTATCAGTATAGGTTTGTAATAATACCTAGACAGAAAGTGTCTAGAGATGTTGATTGGCCTCACAGTTTGCTAAAATTAGCTTATATCCTAAACAGGCCTCGCTAAAGGAAGCCTTAAATGAGCTCTGGCTCTGTGGAGACTCCCAAAGTACAGTAGGTATTGCACAAGTGCCCCACTTGGCTGGCATCTGTTTCGGAGTTAAATGATGAACGGGGTCTAGTCGGGACCGTGGCCATCAAGTGCTGCGTGGTAACGATGGTCGTCAAAGAAACGAAGGCCCCCAACGTCGCTCACGGCGCCGATGATGCTCCGCACATCGTGGAAGAGCCGGGCGTCTATCTTGGCGGCGTTACCGGTGAGGTGGTAGCCTTCATGGCGAGCCTACGAAAGGACAGTAGATGGCGAGTAAGAGCTTTGGTAAATGATAATGCAAGGAATCCAGCACGCACTGAAGGCGATCTTTTTAGTGCATAAAGAACTTACCAGGCTCCATATCGAAATCGTCATCCTCACCGTGGTCACCCACAGCGCCTCTTAGGCAAATAAGGAACTGCGTTCACTGCCAAGGGTACAGAATGAGGTAACACCCCTTCCCTTATGGTAATAGCCGTTATCAAAGCAGGGTCCATTAGTCCCCGCCGCTTTCGTCTGGGAACCGGTTCAGTCTCCACCGGGTGCGCAATCTCCGCCGCTGCAGTTCGCTCCCTTCGTGCACCTCAGCCCAGCACAGTCGCAACCCTGCGTGCAGCTGTCTGCGACCCAAGGAGGGCTCCGCCAACTGACGAAACTAAGATTTTAGAAAAGATACTAGCCGTCCAGCCAAAAGCTATGTGCAAGGGTGTCAAAGTCTATGACAGCTAATCTGCTAACTCTGAATTTTGGTAGACATTCGAACTTGAAAAAAAAAAAACACATCAGTTCAAAGGAGCTGGAGCGACGATGTAGGCAATATAAAAAGTGGCCAACCCTTCTCCTTGGAGATGCAGAATAAAAATGCGTGGCTTGGAACCGGGGCTGAGGAGTGATCCGGGATCGAGCCATTTCTCATTCTGGGAAACTCGGCAAAAAGACGCCTGTTGAGAACTCGTATATTTCGCAAAACTCTAATTTTGGCACTGGATCAAGGCCAGCCAATGATCGACCCAGTCTAATGGTAAATAAATATTATAGATGGGGCTGAGACCATCGGGTTTGCTGACTGGCTGTACTCGGCAAGGTAAATCACTGACTTTTCTAGCCGTATTCTACACTAATTTTGCGAACCTCCCCGGCATGCTGATGGGAGCATCTACAGACAGGTGAACGCCCTACCTTTCTCTCATTCCTATGCATGTAACTCAAGACTAGGCACCCTATTCCAATCATGAAGCAGTGTTCCTGGCATGTTAACTCGGCCTGTAATCGCCCAGCGACATATAAGTATCACTCAGTACCCGTTATTCTCATTCTTTCTTCACCAAACCCCATCATCCTTTCTAGTCACTTTTCCTATCACACATACCATCGCCATGAAGCTGCTTTTTATTTATACCGCGCTTGTCGCGTTTGCCAGCTCGGCTATTGCGCAGACAACAGGCGAGAAAACATTCCGGATGCGCAAGCCTTACTGGTATCAATACGTCAGCGCTGGAGATGCATTTGAGGTCGAATGGGATGTCATCGACGGAGGTCAGATGGGCGCTAAGGTCCACCTCGCGCTTTACGGTGGCACGGCAACCTCGGTGAGCTTTATTAGCACCCTAGCAAGTGAGGATGGTTCTCTATACTACACATTGCCGCACTGTGTGAGCTGACAAAAGTCGCAGCGGGCATCTTCAATACCGGCAGCTACGTCTGGAATGTCGACACCAGTAGCATTCCTAGCAAACCGGTCTATGCCATCCGCGTTATGCTAGACTCCGACGAGACTGTTTACGATCAATCTGGCATATTTTTCATCTCGGCCTCCAAGTCAAGCTCCTCCCTGACTGCAACCGACTCTGCGACTTATACAACCAGTCCGGAATCGACTGCAACCGGCTTTGAATCGACCACATCGGGCTCTGAATCAATTGTAACCGACTCGGACCCGAGTGTTACCGTCTCAGAATCGACCACGACAATAACCATAGGAACCAGCGTCGTCACCTCTGTTATAAACACCAATATTACAGTACCTGCGTCCGGTCCAGTTAGAGGCAGCCCGACGCAGGCCTCATCTCCCAGCACTACTACACACTCTAACGGAGCTGCGCTTGGAACTGCTGGTCCTATTGGCCTACTTGGTGGCCTCGTTATGGCGGCTATCGCACTGTGAATCAATATTCTAGTTTCTAATGGGGTGTAGGAACCGGCGCCAAAGGTCATATTATTCACAACTGGGCTATTGTTTCGGATGCAGAGGCTACGGGGATCCATACAATTTCCACTGCATGCTTTGCATCGCAACAGGGTTTACCCAGGCGTTGAAGGAAATGGCCAAGGTTTACATCGCAATTACTTGTTAAATTCAGTCAGGTATACGGATAGGTGATAGATGAATAAGTCACGGGCAATTTATCGGACTTGGTTCTGTATAACTATAGTAGAGAGATTATGGTCAACTTTGGTGCCTAATGGTGGCACGTGATATTGCATCCACGTCTTAATCCCTGCGCAGCCTTCGCGGGGCGTAGAAACAGCTTCTAAATAGTTACAGAATGTCCTCTTCAGGGGTTACCTACCAACCGCCTTCCTTTCAACATTGCATCCCTAGTCCCCACGCTGCCATGGAAAATCCACCTCATGATCCCTTTTTCTTTACGAAACTACACGGTGAAGGGCGGATAAGACTGCTCCAAATCATACCCGAGCAGGATGGAAGCCCAGAGGTCCAATGCCGGCTCGAGGTCGTCGATCTGAAAGAGAATCCTAGCTATCTCGCTCTCTCATACACCTGGGGACCCCCAACTGCCAAGGCTGCTGCGGCGGCCGCGGCAGCTATAGAGAGAGATGCATTTGTCGTACTTCACTCGGCCGATATGGCTGGGAGCGGCAGCAGCAGCTATACCATGCCTATCACCCGCAACCTCAACGACTTTCTCCGGAGAGCGCGTGGGGATTCAGAGCTGGCTGCGCGGAGGTTTTGGGTGGATGCCATATGCATTAACCAGCAAGACGCCGCCGAGAGGGCCAGCCAAGTCGGTTTCATGGCGCGCATCTACCGCTCGGCCGACGCGGTAGTGGCTTGGCTGGGCAAGGAGGACGCGCACACCGCGCACGCCTTCGCGCTCATCAAAACGCTAGCGAATCTCTGTAAAGACTGCCTCGACCATGTAAGACCGAGAAGAATGGGATCCGATAGTATCGCGAACATTCTCGGGCCCCTTGCCAACGAAAGCGCTTGGAGCTCGCTCAGAGAATTTTGGCGCCGCAGCTACTTCACGAGGGCCTGGATCATCCAAGAGGTGACCCTGGCCAAGAGAGTGGTGGTCAGATGCGGCGGCTACCTGCTCGACTGGGACGCTGTAGTCCAAGCGTCTTACTTCCTGACTGTCACTCCTTGGACACGATTCTTGAACCCAGGGGTCGGCGGAGAGCCGGGGCAGGGGTATACAGTCTCGAATCACGCCCTGCCGATGTATCTTACCGTGATTGTTCGCATGGAAAAGTCAGAGGGCGATTCACTTCTCTACTGGCTGGTCAGAGCACGGCGCTTCCTCTGCTTGGACCCCAGAGACAAAGTGTACGCCCTGCTTGGCGTAGCAGAGGTGCATGCGAAGAAGAAGCTGCACCTGCGGCCGGTCTACGGGGATCACTCCGTCATCGAAACCTATGTTTCCGCCGCGATTCAAATGCTAGAAGACGAGGACGAGTTACTATTGCTCTCTCAAGCCGAAGGGCAAGATTTCCGCAACATAGAAGGCCTCCCGTCCTGGGTTCCCGACTGGTCCTGCTCGAGGACTGTGGGTCTAGGCATTGTAGGGTATAAAAGATTCGCGGCTGCGAAGAACATGGCGAAGAGTCTCCGATTGAACGAACCGAGTCTCACCTTGTCTGTTCGCGGGCTACGGCTCGACCAGGTCGTCCAAGTTGGCGAGTCCAAGGACGAGGCGATTATCCGCCGGAAAGCGGCGTGCTTCCCCGGGTGGCTCTCTCTTCTCTCTTCTCTTCCTCAGCGATATCATACCGGACAGCCCAGAGCCGAAGTGTTCTGGAGGACACTCATCACGGACACAGCCTCGCGGGTTCCCGATCCAGCCCAGCACCCCGCCCCCGACGAATACAGGTTCGCATTCCGCGATTGGCTTGCGCGAATTGTTCACAGCTGGGCCGATGAGCCGGTCTCTGGAGAGAAGAAGCGTTTCCTGGAGGAACTTGAGCGTATTGCTGAATCGGACGAAACGGCACTCTTTCCTTCTGTCGCGTCATCAAAGAGAGCAGACACGTTGGCTGAATACGATCGCTCTGCATATAAGGCACGAAGTAAGAGTCTTCCAGACGGCGATGATTACGATACCCTCATAAACCACTCTTCTCAAACACGGCTCTTGCGGACCAATGTCAATTATCTAGGCCTGGCAACGACGTCGGTCAGGGAGGGCGACATCGTGTGGATTGTGCAAGGCTCGCGTGTGCCTCTCATCCTGCGGCAAATAGGTGGAGATAAATATCACCTTGTGGGTGGCGCCTACATTCATGGGTTTATGCATGGCGAGGCCTTGGTGCCAAATACTGCTTTTGAGGATGTTAAAATATTGTAGAGAAGAGAGCGGCATAACTCTTAGCAGTGGAAGGAAAGTAAAATGAACGCTAGTCGTTTTTTATAGTGAATATAGACCGAGGGAATGTGCCGGAGTTTATTGCGTTGGTAACGGTTAAGGCAGGGGTAGTTGCGATGCTGGCTAAAGCTTATAAGAGGCAGTAGCCACATAAATGATTGGAACTCTGTGGATCATTTCATGCGCGTGCTTATCTAGCTGGACTATTCTCTTTTATATTCTAGTAGGTTTGGAAGAAGAACCGCCCAGATAGCTCCACAGTCTTTGAAACTACGCCATAAATTTCGTATCTCTCTGGTATTTCGTGAAGATACCGATATTTTGAACTTATCGTATCTAGGTTTGACGATGCCTTTGCTCCCATCCATGCGGACAGCCAGCCGCCTTTAGATTTTTGCTGGTTAAATAAACTCTTCTCAAGCTGGATATGCCGCGGTAAGAGGACGTCGAGTAGCCGAGGTAATTCTACATAGCACAACTGCCTGTTCGGCTGCTCGTGGCAGGCGCTTTTGGCCATCGCCTCTGCGATTCGGTTCTTGTGTTGAGACGTTTCCTCTTCCCCAGCCAGTACATAAAACATAACTTCCTTCGCTGTCCATGGCAGTCTGCTCATGGCCCCCTCCGGTTGCGCATTAGGAAGAGAGGGGTTGGAAGTCGGGGAGGTTATATCGAGGACAACCATGATGTCTGCTTCAGCGCCAGCCCTAAGAAGTATTTCCATTCTGGCAACCATATGCTCAACTCTCTGGGACGCAGATAGTCTCATTTCGGTGTGGATGCCGAAATTCTGCCCAACGGGGGTAGGATTGCGGGGTTTAAATGTACCCAAAGCAACCCGCAAGAACGCAAGCCAGACTGAAGCCTGTTGTACACCGTATTTATCTGCGCTAACAACATTAATAATATCATTTGGAGACCATCCACGATCAAGAAGCGCTTTAGTCAGATCAATGTTGGGGCCAAGGCAGCTTGTGAGGAGGTAATTGCATGGTCCGGGCTCAACCCCCTTGCTGTCGTTGAGCATTTCTTGGAGACAGGCGGCTTGTCCGTGCAGTACTGCAAGATATCTCAGCGTGTCGGCAGGCTTCAAGGGCAACGTGCCATGTCCACCCGAGATTCTGACAACCCAGGATCTGTGTGCCCATTCTAGCCTTATAGGGCCAGCAAACCCATCGAAACAAGGACTTTTATAGAGCCACACTTGAAGGTCGGGGCAGATGTCGAGATAACCTTCGAAAGTCGCTATAATACTATCCATGCACCGGGACGAAATCTGGGATGGCGTGCTCGTGGCGCTCGCGGATCGGATGAGCGCGTCTCCTAGCCAAATGAATCTTAAAGCCAAATTGAGATCAAAACTCTCAACAATCTCCGGTGGTTCCGCACGATCCAGCCAGACTTTTTGAGGCTGAAGTTGTCCATCATGTGGCATCAGCTTCTCATGGAACTTTCTCGAGTGCGAGAATCTTAGGAGGGCCAAGTGACACCTCGCCAAGGTCTCGGCTGTCCCAAAGTCAATTGATGTGTCGCGGCGCTGCGTTTGAGACCATTCGTTGGCGACAAAGTCCCGGGCGGTTCTGTGGAAGAAACCGATCTCGTAGCGGAAAAATGGATGGATCTTGACGCCCATGCGGGCATTCACTGCGCGGCTTTCAGAGTCTATGAATTCCGCCAGCCCTCCAGTCAAGTCCGCCACCTGTTGTTGTACGAGGGCAAGCCGTCTGTCAATCTCGTCATCGGGGTAAGCGCAGATATTTTGCGTGAAGGGAAACGTCGGATCTTCCAAGTCCTCCAGCCACGAGACGCACATGGCGTTTTGGTAGGGAGTCCCCTCCAGGAGCGCGAGGAGAATCCTTTCGGACTGTGCTTTCTCGCTCGGGTCGATTCTGTCAAGCATCTGGGAAAACAAGGGTGTAAGTTCCGCGGGAGTATCATCGAGTATCGAATGCAGCTGTCTTTCCGAGTAGGTGTTGATCCTTCTGCTGAGAGACCGAACCACCAAGTAGGCCCACAGGAAAACACCCTCAGCCATCTGTACTATCCTCTTAACGAGGTCCGCGACATTTGTCTGGGAGCCCGCGCGAATCTCCTTGAAGATCACCGCGCCTGCATGCTCGGCAATATCGCTCGCCGTCAGTCGATGTAGATATATTGTCATGGAATCCTGGAACACCTGGATAAATGAGGTCTCGGGCCTTGCGCCACATACGATTTTGACGTCTTCGCGGCGACTCCAATCCAGGAGAGACCTCGCCAGCTGAAGCTGATCAGATGGGTGCGCGTGGTATTCGTCGAGGCCGTCGATGAAGAGGCAGAATCGGATCCCATTATAACTACCTTCCGATAACCTCTTGAACGCCTCAGCCAGCTCGGGTAGACGGAAGGGCTGATCCACGGGCGACCAATATTGCTCTCTGGTGTCTGTTTGGGGGAATACCTTCCATATGAGGGCTGGACATGTCTTCAACATCCGGAAGAGAATAGAGCGGTAAAAGCCCTCTAGACTCATCTGGAGCTCGTCGGTGGACCGGCTAAAATAGACTGATACTACCACTAGCTCCTCTTTCCCGGCCCAGTCCCTCAACATGGTTCGCACCCTTGAATTTTCCTCGGCGGCAAGGAATTTCATCATCGTCGACTTGCCCGCCCCTGGCTTACCGCATATAAAGAACAAGCCATTCTGACGATATTTGAGAAAGTCGACGAAACACTTTGACGCTTCCGCTCTTTCGCGCTTGTCCTTTCGGAAGACAGTCTCCCGCCATTGTTCAAAGGTCTCTTGAAACGCATCGGACGCCTCGAATTGGGAGTGGTCGCCTTCCGTCATCCATTGAAAAGTGCTTCGAGTGTTTTTCAGGACACGATCTTCGCGATTGTAGATGCTAGAGAAGTATAAACGTTTCAGGATCATGGTTTCATACGGCAGTGCGGCCGCCATCGACTGGAGGTTCTGGAGAGAAGATTGTATGCCATCGAGCACGGTTCCTAATTCGTCTTGAAGGGGCCCCAAGATCCTGTCTTCGTCCTGGGGTTGAAAATTGCGGAGCTGCTTGGTGATTTGATACAGATACTGCTGCTGCGTTTCCATGCGAGCCGAGGTTTCGCTGCGCCATATTGCGTTGTCGCGCACGGCCTGGCCCAAATACTCCCTCATAAACGACTGTCGATCCAACAAAACTAGTGGGAGGCACAGGCTAAGCTCGGCTTTATATGCCGCAAGCGCTCTCTCCAGTGACGCAACCTTGTCCTTCTTCCAGGCACCCCTCAGGCCGGCCTTGAAGCTCTGCCATTTTGGGTTGCCTGCCTTGGCCGCGAGGCTCTCCAGCACGTCAAGCAGTTCCAGTGATAGGGCGTGGCAATTCCGTGCCAGGTGGAGGAGCGACTTCTCATGGCGAGTTCTTCCCTCGATATCTGTGAGCAGCTCGTCGCTAAGCCCCCTGAGATGCGCTGCAACAGTAGCGATGTGGATGTTCTCCTCTGTTTGCCCGCTGATGGAGTTGTAGACCTCCTTTCCACCAGACACGACGTCTGCAGAAAACTGGACAAAGCTGATGACGGCAGAGGCAAGACCAATCGCACTCAGAGGATCCATGGCATGGAGACGTCTTTCGAAAGCGGCAATCGTGTATGCCTACCTCAGGCAGTATCGCAGAAGCAAAAGCGAAGGTCGCGCTGACATGGAAGGAGGGGAGCCGCAACGCAACCCCTTAGTCATAGGCCCCCACAGAGAGGCGCATATCCCCAACCTAGGCGCGTAAAGAACCAATCAGCACCAAACCCCAATAGAAAACCGTACCGCGCCAGGGGGTTCAGTTGACACGACGTTGTTACTGTAATATATCTAATTATAGTATTCAACTGGGAGATCGTAATAAAAGTGTGTTGTAGTATATTATAAGTAAAATAATGCTTAAACCCCACTAGTTATAATATTATTTTTTTACTAGATTAAGCTGGATACTATAATAAAGTAATATTAATAAGGATAATATAGTTAGTGGTAAGCTGGAAAGGCCGTTGTGGCCCTGTTGCGGCCAACTCGTTGTTGAGCCAGCCAGCGATCCTACTATAACCCTGTTGCAACAACCAGAGTAATATAACCCTGCTAGGGCCAGCTGTGGCCAATCGCACGAGACCCTAGGTTCAGTATTTCACAGACCTCTAGTCAACCAAATTACAAAAGAATAGTTATTCTTTTCTCCGGAGGTGTAAGGTAGCCAGGGTGGCATCACCGGGAAACACCAGGGGGGTAGTGTCTTCCTTCGCAGGCCCAAGGTCATATTGTCGGCCATAGCTTGTCTGCCCTTCACCGCCATTGGGATATGCAAGCAACTATTTGAAATTGCGCCTGGGACAGGTAGTAAAAACGAGAGGCGTCCAGGTACAGTGCCGTCTGCAAGTGCTATGCTATACCATGATTTTCAACTGCGGGACCCAACAGAGACACCACCACAGGCGCGTCAAAGCTAGTATTGTCGACCACGATGGTGGCTTTTTCTTCGGGATTGCAAGTGCTGAGATATATGGCTTGCCCACCGTAGTACCGATCGGACGTGTTCAATTCAGGCCTAGATCCATCACGAACCAACATTCTGTCGGCACATATCTCCGCTGACACGCGCAGAAATACAGATGCGTGCCACAACGCCACGAGCTCTGGTCGGTGTAGGAAGATGCCGTCGACAATCACGATAGACCCGGGAGCGGCTTCATGAAAATGTTCATCCTCCAGGATTGCATCACTAGTGAGATCGTGGCCTCTTTTCCTGTACCGACGCGACCCGCCTCGACCCAGCGGTGTGGCTACGCGGGCCAAGAAGCTGTCGTAGTCGTAGCTGTCCAGCCAGTAGCCTTCGGGCGATTGCTTTCCGCGTCTATACCGCATGCTTTTGGTGTGGTGGAAATCGTCTATCGAGATGCGAATCACGTCGCGGGAGAAACCCCGCGCGCAATGGTCCGCCAACTCGTCTGCGAACTGCGTCTTTCCTGCTCCATCTCGCCCGTCTATGCCGACAAGAGTGCAGGAATCATCGAAGATAGGTATCGCGGAAGCAATGGAGGCGATTACTTCGCGTCTTAGCATGTTGTCGTGACCAAGCTGGTAATGCTAATCAATCGCGAAATTTCTCCGTTTCGTCTCCAATAAGGAGAGGTCTAGACACTGCTGCTATGGTATGGCAGTCCCGTATTACCCAGGATGTGGACCCAGGATGTGGGAGAGATTGGTGTGTATTCCCCCCGAAGGGCCTCCGTATTTAATTAAGTTTCTGGCGTACTCGATGAGATTCTACGGTACGGCATCACAATGCGCCGTCTTACGCCACTAAGTGGCCCGTTGCACTGACTCGTGCGGGGGGTTACTCATTCCATTAATTGACAGTCCTCGAAACTGTTTCCAAGCATGTAAGTACAGAAAGGACATTGAATTAAAGATTATAAGAGCATAGTAATAAATTTAAGACTATAAGGTAACACATTTCTTAGCATCTCGACGCTGGTGGTGCAGCGATAGACCACGCGGAAAGAAGTCCTTCCAAGTGTTCGCAGATTGTGCAGAGCGATCGTCTTTCTTTACTAACTTAAGGTAAGTACTTTCGCGTCTCGATCCCCCCCCGGTGCTCGCTAGAATAAGATCACGGTGAAGACCACCCTCCAATACAGACTTTCGCCACGATTACAGAGGCTACCCCATCCTTCTTTATTTTGCTACTCTAATCAAATTTGAAAGCAATATTCTTAACCTACTTACACTCCCTAATATATGACAATAGAAGCTATGTAACCAAGAATGAATTTATCTCTTCAGTCAATCCAGAACGAGACGGCAAATATGCCGCACGTATAGAGAGTTAGTGCTGAATAATAGACCTCGTGGACCCAAGTTCTCCAGCCAATACTGGTTTTCTTGGCTTCTTCTTTTGGATATGCCACTCCGGTTGCCGGATCACGATCCAGCAGGTCCTCCCGCTTAGGGCAATTAGGTGGCCAGAGAGTATAGCCTATCGGGACCCAACAAGACAGTATGGATGTCAGCCAGATAATTGGCGGCCATCCTGCATGGGTTAGCAGTGCCACTAGGAGATCCTTTGTGTTACTTGACTGTCGGACATTCCAGTACGTGGCTATGACGACGGAAGCCAGGACAAACGACATGTATAGCACATGAATGTAGCACTGGCAGTCCCAAATGGTAAACTTCAGCCTCCGCCAGACCGGCGCACGTCGCTCGGGATCTCTCTCGTCGAGCTCGGCTTTCTGCGACCCTGACGAGGTGAAGACAGCCACTTTACCTCCGAGCCACGAAGGCAGCAGAAAGGATCGAACGATGGATATCGATTGAACTACGCCATTGTTAACGAATGCATCCAGCACAGGGAGGACCGACCGTACAGATTGCCATCCACATGACTGCCCTGGCTTCGCGCTGGCCGGTGAGGTAGCCGCTGGGGAGGTAGGTGAGGAACTCATTAATTCGATTAATGATATGCGAGGCAAACCAGGCGCGGATAAGCCATCGCAACTGCTCATAAGAACTGAATGGGACCAAATTTCCCCCGGAGACCAGAACGATGGGCGACGTAAACATCGACAGGACGAGCGCTATCGTTAAGAGAGACGAAATTGTATAAACAAAGCCGCAGAGCCGTTGAAAGAATGTCATGTGAGTAACCAATGGGCCATAAAGACAAAATCGGAGCTTCAAAGAAGTTTGAACTGTCCCTATCGTCTGAGGAATGCGTTAGTCAGTGTGGTAAAATTGATTAGAGAAAAGTAGAATAATATCAGGCTGGCACGCTCGGGTAACACCCGTACATACCCATCTAGTTCTCTGCTTCAAGTGGCTCGCTAGAGAATCTGGAACGGTGCCATACTGTAGAGGCTCGTGCACAAATGCAGTGTTCCATCCCGTACCCAGAAGCATGCTCGAGGTGCAGACATCTTCGGCCAAGGACCCTGTTGGGAAGCCGCCGATCGAGTCTAAAGCGCTGCGGCGCATTATATAGCCCGATCCTGTACACCATGCAGCTCCGAGGGCATCCTTCATTGGCTCAGACACGTGAACAAAGAGGTCGAGACTCTGGCAGAGCGGATCGTCCTTCGGGACATTGTAGAAGAGCTGTTGTTCAGTTCTAGATCAGAATCCTGTGATGCTCATCTATATGAGGCAGTCAGCTTTACGTACCTGAGGTGGACATGCCATAGAGCAGTTGGGATCTTGGAGCATATGCGGGATGAGCGCTCGCAGCCAGTCCTTCTCAGGGATCATGTCGGCATCCAAAGCGGCAAAGAAGTTGGCAGCGCCACCTGGCAGCCTCTTGGTTTCGTCAAGAGCGTAGTTCAAGTTGCCTGCCTTAAAATGATGGGGCACTCCTGGGATCTTGGGCCGTGAACGGTAGTAGAGGTTGTCAAAGAGCTCGACAGCAGCGCGCTCAGTCTTCTCCCGCAAACCTTCTGACCTCCCATCATCGCATATAATTACTCGGAACCGAGACGCGGTGTAGTCGATATTACAGGCCGCTTTTGCCGTATCCAGGACTAGGTCATCTTCTTCTCCGCAACAGGTGATGATAATGTCCACAGACGGCACATTCTCTCCGATAATCCGCAGCTTAGGACGCCTTCGCATTCCCATGGCATGCAAACCCCATAGGCGATGAAGGAGCATGGGGATAAGCACAAGTATTTCCACGACTATGAAGGCCCAGGCCATCCAGTAGGTCGTGTGTGCCTGATTCTCGGCTTCTCGTGTGTATTGAATGCGCAAGACAAAGTAGCAGAAGTACATGGCGAGTGTGACCAAGATGAAAGGGCCGCTGAGCCGATAGACCCATCGCTTCCACTTGCTCAGGAACTCAAGGTCATCGTGCTTGGCGATACGGGTGATGGTATAGTCGTCCTCAAATTCGCTCATGCCTGGCCGGACGTGGATGAAGCCCAACTTCGTGCGATAGGCCTCCAAAGTTGAGCTTGCGGTCGGTGGAGGGCCTGCCTGGGAGCGCCTCCGAGAGTTGAAAGCAGCCCACGTAGAATATCCAGCGGAGCTTAGGCGCTTAATTTCATTCACCTGTATTCCTAGCGGGTTGTCTCGGGTTTGAAGAGGGTCGATAGCGTGGATAGCACTAGCAATCGCGGCAGATGCACGTCGCCCAACAGCTGAAGGCCTGCGTCCCCAGCTTATCGGCCGTGCCATCTTACTCTGGGAAGACCCTTCATCGCCAAGTTTGCCCTTTTCTTTTTCTGCCCCAAACGTGCTGTTCCAGGAGCCGTGCTTTATTGCCTAGTTCGGTTAGACGAGGCTATTATCTTGTTTCGACGTGCTACTCACTTCACTCCTTGGACGCTTCTTAGGATCGCACTGTTCCATTTCATCTTCGGCAGAGCCCGACCCCGACTCATTGTGCTCAGGCAAGGTCGTTAATACCTCGTCCCCGTAGTCGATCGTGGGTCGTCGGCTACCGGAAGTGTAGCATTGGCTCGTGCTGGCCGAGTTTGTATTTGACAATCGTCTTTGACGATGTGGCTGTTCAGGGGAATTTGTCATAGTTTGCTAGCGTAAAGAATATGCCTGGTAGGATTACACGCAACTGAGCAGAATCGGGCGAGGAAAATGAGGTCTTATAACCCTTGATTCAAATGGATTCATTGCTGGGGGAGGATGTTGATATTTGAGCCTTTTAATAACGCAGGAATGCTTCACCTGAAGCCTTGTTCCAATGGGAATAGCTACTGGCAGTGTTGTTCTAGGCCCACGAGTTACACCATGTGATAGCCAGCCTCACTCTAGGCGTTGTAGGGCGAACTCTAAAGAACAAAGAACTATTCTAGACAAAAACAACAATTAAATCGCATGATTCATGTCTCAATCCAAAACTTAAGAGATTATTCTCCAATGGGATCGAGGAGGGTGCTGGAACTTACGTCTACGTCATCAGCATAGTTCAGAGCACTTAGCAGAGGAGAAAGCCAAACGTATGTAGTGAGCGTTCGATCCATTGAGTGCTAATACAGCATAAGAAAACACAATACCGGCTTCACCAGAGAGTATAGCTTTTGTTTTCAATTCATAACCCTTGGCGAAGCAAAGTTCTACGTTTTAAGTTGGCGCTAGCAGGGCGAGAACAGTATCGGCCCAAAGGGTCGGGATTCTTGAGCCTAGTTCCTGCCGCCGTTACCCAACCAGGGCATGGCTTATCCATCAAGCAACCTTCGTAGCCCGGTGGCGCCAGTCGGTGGCGCACTCTCGATTGGCTGAGCTGGAAGAGTTCCATTACAGACCTGTATGCTTTGTTCTAGATGCAGGACGATGAGCAATTCCCTAGCAGCTGCATACGCGGCCAGCTGAAGACCAAAGGCTGTTTCAACACTGTAGCCTAAATACAGCGAGCCGGCCAAATAGCAGCTGTCCGGCGCCGTCTAACAGCTGCTGGAGTAAAAGCGGCCCAATTGTTAGGTGCTGACTAGTATATGGGAGCTCTACCTAGCCGTTATAAGGCATGTAGGGGGCCACGAAGTTCACCATAATTTTTGTATAGAAGAACTTAGACTTAATATAAGACCATCCTCAAGACCAGGTACCTGTATGACCATTTGTTTCATTGTACAACTTAGTTCCGTACTTACGAAGTTCCGCCCCCAACACACCACTTCAAACGAGAGGAATATATGCCCCCAACAGCTTCAGCCGTTCAGAGCCTTGGGGGGCCTCAAAGCTCCCACAAATGAATCCTCAACTTTTTTCCCCCGAAGTCGCTATTATTGTATTTGTCTATCATCTGATCAAATGCGCCGCCACCGTCTTGAACCTCGTGGTTCCAGGAACGATCACCAGCTGACTGAACCCCATAAGCTCCTTCTCAGGTATAAATTGTCACATGGTTCCGCCGGTGATCCGGTTGGGGGGCATCTCAATTCAGCAGTCATAAATTATCTTGCACTCGCAATGCATACACTGCAAACTCTTGTTCTTACACTTGGCCTCACGGCTGCTGCAGCTACCAGGCTGAATGTAACTGCTATTAACGCTTACCACGGCGTTTCTGTGTTCGAATGCTGGCAATTGTATGGCCCCTTTTCCGTTTCAACACAGCCAGGTCTCCAAGGAAGTACGATGCTACAGCTTGGCGATGTCTCTAATATCACATATAACGTTGTGTCGGCAGGCCTTGATGGCGGTTGGCACAACGCACCACATCCTCAGTAAGTTGTGCCGTCAATTCCCTTTGAAATTCTTTCTTCTTTGCTCTTAAGTCCAAAAAAAAAAAAAGTAAGCACGTGGCCAAAATGGCGACTAATTCCTGTAACTAGGTGGGTTTTCGCCATGGCTGGAAGCGCCTATATTACGGTCCCAGGGAGTAGCCAAGGGTTGTACATCACTGGTGGCGCATTTGGAATCCTTTTCGCGGCCGATACTGCGGATATAAGCAAGAACGGCCATCGATCTCAGTATGTCGGTGTCGATGACACTGTTGTCATCCAAGTTCCAACAAGTGACGGCAAAATTCCTGAACATACCATCCTGCATTACGGAATCTGCCATCCTGAACAGCTCGTTGGTCTCGGGGGGTTAGAAAGCATTTTACAATGATTTAAACGGCAAGATGGACGATATATCCAGTGAGCATCGGAATAAGAAGCTATCTGTCTGGAAGGCGGCTACGAAGGATCCTCTATCCATGGTGAATCTTTGGGGGGTCTTCATGAATGAACAGTACTTTTCATGTTTATCTTAGCGTGCCAGAAGGTTTGGGACAGGAGCTTCTTCTTAGACCGTGATGTTCGCCTTAGTACATCATCCCCAGCAATCGCGAGATTTGAACAAGACGAAGTAGTGTGCACGACAGCGTAGAAATACTAACAAACGCTTCGACTAACAGCCATAGCCATTTCTTTATACTGCCCCTCAACTTCTCATTCGTTGCCTTGTAGCACGTCAGTCAAGACGAAGCAGGAGAACCCTGCCGCCCCCTCCCCCCCCCATTCCCCATTCTCATGCACTTTGCTAGATTGTGCCCCAACCCTCAATCGCCATTCCAGTCCCTCTTTTCCAGGGCTCACCTGGGGCGTAGCTGGGTGAGATTCCAAACATGGCACGATACCGGGCCGTGAAGCCTAGGTAGTGTCAGCAAAGTTAGATGTGAGAGAAAGATCGTGGAGAAGCGCGCGCTCTGGCATTGCGTGAGGTCTCTCCCACGCTGCAGATCGTTCTTTGCCACCGCCCTGGCCATCAACTCGCGCACCGTACTATGTATTCCGTCTATTCCAACAAATATGCTTCCCGCAACCTTCCCCCCGGTCGTTGTGACAAGGACGCTCTCCTCTGACTCTACATAGACTTCCAGTCCGCAGTATAGCTTGACTTTGCTCATGTCCTTTAAATTCTTGTACAGCAACCTGAGGTACTGCTTCCACTTAATAAAGAAGGTCAGGCAGCCTGCTGACTTCACCACGCCGCGAAATATGGCGCCGGTCTCGAACTGGTGTCCGAACTCGTTTATCCGCTCCATCTGCGACAATAGCACCGCCACCTCACGGATGCGCGATCCCACACCGATCTGTACGAACGGGCCGGCGCTGTTGTACAACACGCTGATTGAAGCGCCTAGATCGGGCGCCATTTTGCGCTTCTAAAGTAAGGCGAAGTCAATCCCCGCAGCATCCAGCGCGTTTGCGAGCACGAGGCCGGCCACGCTACCGCCTGCAATGATAACGCAGAAGTCAGGGGACTCTGGTAGCTGATCTGCTGACCGGATGGGAAACATGACGTGCCATCTTAAGAGCTTTACAGATTGGAATGGGAGAGGAAGAATGAAGTCTCCGTCAAAGCTTTTTTTTTTACAAAAAAAAGATATTTCTTTATAGCATACCTATAGCTCTAGTTCAGTCACCTGATCGAGCATCGACCTACACACTCGCGAAATCGTGCGCATCAAAGTGCCAATGTAGGGATTTCGTGACCGCTTGACTACACTACCGCGAGGTACCGGAAGCCTGAAGCTTGATACCGCAAGATGTTCCTGATATGCGGCAGAGCTGTCTAGCTGCTTGTTTTTCTCGCCTCACTTTTGGGATCAGCCTGCCAGATGTGTCTAGGAGGCTACTTCTTCTTCCTTGACCGGAATGCCGACCATGGCCAAACCATACCCCAAATGGTGATACAATCAAAGTTACTACTGCAACCCATCACAAACGTGCTAGATATTAAGTCAGGTTATTAAGTTGGGATCCCCATTGGCGGCTCTTGTTTTGATGCCGGGCGCGAGTTTTAGCCGTCTAGGTGAAGGAGTGGGGTAAACCTGGTGACTACAGTAGTTTTAAGAAGGTCGTCAGGATTCTTGTCCCCCTTTAAAAGCCCGGAAAGAATCGCTCTGACATAGCGGCCAAATCCGGCAGCCTCTATAGATACCACAGTCCAAGTCGTTCTTCATTTCCATGATGCGGAATTTCGTCGCCGTCGCCTCGGCGCTGCTCGTACGCTATGCAGTGGCCCAGGGCATGCTCCGATTCGGTTGCTCTCAACTGGTCATCGAACGTTCCGACCCTATTGTGAACCCAGGAATGAACCCATCGGCCCATACTCATCAGGTTGTTGGCGGAAACTCTTTCAACATCACGGTATAGAATCCCTTTCTCGGTGTAAAGTTCTGAGTCTCACCAATAAATATCTAGATGGATCCGGCAAACCACGATCCGGCGGCAATGTCGACTTGCACATCTTGCACCTATTCTGAAGACTTTAGCAACTACTGGACCGCAAGCATGTACTTCAAGTCCCCCGAGAACGGTACTTATAAGCTGGTCCCTCAGATGGCGAACTACCGCAACCGCGGCAGTAGCGAATTGCTTCCACAGGAAGGAGGCATTACAGTTTACTACATGCAACCTTTTGGTGGTTCCTCCAAAACCACAGCCTTCAAACCAGTATGTTAATACTCTCGTTATAACCTCCTTCTTCTAATCAGTACAAGGGCTTTCGGATGGTGGCCGGCAACCCTGCACTTCGCAGCAAGAGCGGTACGTTCCCGGGCATCTGTCACCGCTGCAACGGAAATGCGGAGAAAAACGGAGGTGGCGGAGCGCCTTGCGACTCTGGCGATTCTTCGACCTTCCCTACGAAGACATGCAGTGGCGGCATCCGTGCCACCGTCATCTTCCCCACCTGCTGGGATGGCAAGAATCTGGACAGCCCGGATCACAAAACCCACATGGCGTATTCACCGGGTGGTGCCGCTCTTGCCGGTTCCTCCTGCCCTTCTACCCATCCTATTCGAGTTCCGCAGGCAAGTCGTTCCCACCCTACTTACTCTCTCCTTACGCTCCAGCCCTCTCGGTTTGTCCGTCTCTAATCCGTGGCTTGCGTAGATCATGTAAGCAATATCTACTACATCTAGGTCCCTGGCTAGCTAGTTCATGCTGGTGCAAGTAACAATCATCTCCCTAATCTATTTTGGCCTCTCCAACGTCAAAGAAAAAAAAAAAGGG
>MU270061.1:98340-148705 GCA_021432635.1 Thozetella sp. PMI_491 | reverse complement strand
GGGGTAAAGCAAAGCTAACAATCGCAGGTATGAGATAATGTGGGACACTAGACAATTTAACGATCCCAAATACTTTTCGGGCGGAAAGCAGCCATTTGTGTATTCCTTTGGCGACGAGTGAGTTTCATACCTGGTGTTACATTATCCTACTGATACGGGGACGACGCAAAGACACAAGGGTGGCTCACCACTAACGTTATATGATAATAGGACCGGCCACGGCCAGCACGGCGACTACCTGTTTGGATGGAAGGGTGATGCTCTCCAGCGCGGCATGGATGCCCTAGGGAAAAACGGCTGTAGCAATGATGTCTGCAGCACAGCTCTCAAGATCCAGTCGGGCAAGGACGCGATCGCCTGTACCAAGAGCACACAGGTCAAAGAGACTGTTGGTAGGAAGGGCGAATGTACGAAAACCAAGCTGATTCCTCTTGATTACCAAGACCATACCTCAACTAATTACGAATTGTGTCCAGGGCTCACGTCACTTCCCGGAGACATGCAAGCCATGCATTAGGAGCGGGAGTAATTTTCGGCACGAGAAGACGGAGGAGCTTAAGGTCAGCTTGTATCTCGCAGAGGGCTTCGCAATTTTTGCTCGATGAGACTAGGGTTTTGTGCAATATGAATGGGATACAATCGTGGTTGGTACGCATTGCCAATCGGTACTACTACTTCCTCAATCATTAAGACATAACTACCACTCCGAGTCTAACAGTTGTACTACTACGTTTGCCGCAACTTCTTTCTTCGATCCTATCGAATTATTGATGGGGTTTCGCTGATAGAGAACAATCCGGTAATGAAACTGTGGACTGAGGTGTATGATTGCTATGGGAGCGATGATCACTCTTAGCTGGAGGAAAACGTTGATTGTATATATCCCTATCTTACATACATGCCTACCTCTAGGTAGGTAGCCTTCATTGACACACATCTTCCACTAGCGTATCTCTTTTCGGAAACCAGCCTGTGAAGGACGGGGGACTAAGTTAATGGACTCTGCCACAAGCACCTAAAATAGGGCAGAAGAACTCATTTTGCACCACGTTGACTCTCGAACGAATAAATACGCTTCGTACCGTGACAGAGCGCCTAACTTTGAGTCTGATTGGCCGCCACATGCAGGTACACGTCTCAGGTTCCACGAAGGTGCTGCGCAGTGTGCGTTTGCGTCAACATCATCATCGACCAGATGACAGCTGCTAATATCAGAGGACGAGTCTCTTGGGCAGCGCCGATGGCCTGGACCTGCTGCCTCTGCTTATCCTCAGCCTCGGCGATATATGGCGCTTTGTTCAGCAAGGTAGTCAGTATATATCATATTTGGAGCTTATTTCTCAAATGCTCTGGATTTCCTTGTCAACTGGCGCGGGACGGGGTCTTGGCCACCCTCCTAGGATACCCGATGGCTCAAACGGCTCTCGCGGATTGCAGCTTCCCGCTACCTGACGACATCAAATATTTGGTTCAAAGCCACCGCAGAAGCTTGAAATCGACATGCTTCCCATAATACCTTACCACCTTTCTTTCATTCTTTCAACCTATGCTAGCTCTTCTGATGTATCTCCCGATAGAAATGCAGTTATTCGCACAATAACATCACCCAATTCGCAAGGCAGAGCTCAATTCCCACCAAGGACGGTTCCATACGAAGTACAGGTGCCACCGTCGCTGCGAGCTCCCCGGCAACGAACGGAAACACAGGCGGCAAACCACTTTTCCTTCCGGAACCGTCGCATCATGTCAATCCCTCCATCTTGTAATGGCTTGCCTCGCACCCAAACTGGTTGGCAGCAGCCGTTATCTAGGACCCGGCAAGCATGCTTCTGGTCGGCTGACCCTTTTGGCCTGCCAACCTACCGCGTCGTAGGAACTTCCGGCCGCGCAAGAGACGTAACCTCCAACATACGTCTGCAAGGGCCGACACAGCGTGAGGCATTACGACCACCAAAGAAGAGTCACCAAGGAGCTTCTGAACAAGCTCCTATCCATGAAATCTACAGAGCCATCTCATGAAAATACGGTAGCTATGACATTATAGAAATATTCGTGTCCTTGACCCCGTCCCTAAGATCTATACACGCCGTGTCCGCCGGATGCCTGGGCGGGTTGAGTTTTTTTTCCTATCTGACGGTCGATGCAGTTACATCACTAGCTCATAGCTTTGAAAGAAAAAAAAAAGTAGGACGCGCCGTTAATGAAGGCTGCAGGAAAGGAAATTCCTGAAAATTCACAGATACCAAGGGGTTAACATGGCGGCACGCGCCTGAAATGTCGTGGTTGTAGGCGGACTATCACCGTAGTCCATAGAATGCTTCATTCCCTATTATCGGACAACTTGAGTGACACTGTGAGGCTGTCTCGATGAATTCAAGATCTCCAGCCTCCACGGCAGTAGCGCGGAGCGATCCACGGCTGGGAATGACAACAGAGTGGGCGGCTGGGGCAGACGAAAACATTTTTACCCTTCCACGTGAGCCTGTTTCAGCATCGTAGCAAACTTTGGAGAGCGCCGGCATTAGGCTGGGTTGTTTTATTTTATTTTAACTATTTTCTTCTTTCCATCTCTTCCGGATTTGTTGATCCCAGCTTGTCTTGGTCTAGTCGTCCCCAATAGCCCAGTTTGGTTAGAGCGGTCGAGAAACAGCGCTGCCCCTCTTCGGCTACTCCTTTGATAATCTCCAATCTGTCCTAGTTTTGTTTCTCAAATACGCTTCCAAAGCACTTCGCAGACCAGAGCCGGTCAGGGAGTATGCCACTGCCGGGATTGTCTTACATAGATTGAGCCATTGGCAGCTAGATGCTCGACATCAGGTAAGATTAACGCGTCAAATGGAGCTAAAGACTACACCGCACTGGAGATGGGGCCGGCTGGTCTCCGCTAGGGTCATGGTAGAATTTATGTCTGCTATGGAAAGGCGTAGGAATTGGGAGTCTAATGACTCTTAAAGAAATGAAAGCTGGAGCCCACCAGCCAAAACCGCATGGAAAAAATGATATCCACCGGTTTCGCATCATAGACAGCGTAAATTATTCCGTTGACTGTTAACTTCTCCCATGTCCCTGTTCAACTTCCAATGTGAAGTCCATTTCCAAGGGCACCTCGAGTTATTCGAAGAACTTGAAGCTGTATCCGGAATTCTCGGTGTCACCCGGCACATTAGCACGATGGTAAGTCGTCTTGCTCCACCACACGAAACTGCCTGTGAACCAGTCCCGATTGGCCCAGCTGTAGGTAGTTCCCTTCTGAACGCCGTGGAACACAAAAGGGATCCTATTTGTGCCGCCCGGGCTCTTGCTGATGTCCCCGCTAGGTAGAGCAAACGTGTGGTGTCCAGGCCCGTCTATTTGAAGAGTGGCATCCCACCCTTTCATCATATACTCCTGGTGAGAACCGAAGAGACAGCCATTTGACTTATACCAGTCCCAAACGTAGGTCGGGTCACCTCCCTTGCGAAGGCGCAGGTCTGCGAGGCAGTACTTGCTCCCCCAGCTCCCATTTGCCGAGTAAACAATGTGTAGCTGCCCATTTGGATCGATTATCGCCTCGGGTCCCTCGTTGACAAGAGGAGTGCCGGAGACCTGCTCCCATGCTTCGCGTGGCTGAGAGATGACGTATCGTTTCCCGGTCGGCTCGGTCGGGCTGTTCATGCGGCAGATATACAAGGTCTGCTCCGCATTGTTGTCGGCGCTTGCCCAACCAGACCAGACAAACCAACGCTGGTTCTCAAAGGTAAACATGGTGCCGTCAATTGCCCACTGGTCGTCGGGCAAGGCCAGCTTCTTCTCCGCCGAGTAGGTGCCGAGCGGCGAATCAGCGCTGATCACATACATCCGGTGGTCGGCACTCTTCCCGGCCGAGAAGAAGATGTATGTTCTCCCTCCATCCGTGGTAATCTCAGGGGCCCAAACATCGCCTCGGGCTGCAGTATCCGACCAGACCTTCTGGCGCTGAACATTCGCGGCACCTAGGTCAACAAGCGAGGGGGCCGCGCGAACATAGATGCCGCCACCCGCCGATTCAGCCGAGTAGTAGGTGTCGCCGATTTTCATTATCGTGGGGTCAGCCCCGTCCCTTATTTTAGTCGCCGCGGCTGTGAGCTCAACCAGGCCGAGTATGACCATCAGCAGCAAAACAGACACGGCAGAGTGCTGCCATTTCGTTGCCCTAAAATAAGGCATATTGACGATGCTCGACAGGCAATAGAACTTGAAATATTAGCTCCACGTCTTTCTTTTAGATCACCACCGTTGTCTTTTATATTCCTGAATATAGTTGCATCGTCACATTCGGTCTCTTCTCGGAAGTGCCAAGACTTCGCCTCCAAATCCTTGATCCTGTCATCCTCCCCGACTAGAATACAACACTAGAGACGCAGAGCGCACCATATTCCCTAACGCAGCCAACACCTTTCCGATTAGATGCAATTCCAGAGGTATCCAGCCACAGCCCATGTGTCTAGTTGCTAAGCGGACAATACAAACGAGGTAAAGATTTGCTGATCTAGTAACCTCGGCTCACGAAGTCATACCATCATCGCCGCCGCCGCAAAACTACTGGATCGCCAATTGGCCCACTGCATCTATAGCTTCACCTTCATGGTCATCCAGGCAAGGTCATATTTACATTTACCTGTGCTTATTCCAAGGAACTAGTCTATCCACGCCAACACCACGTTTCCACTGCCCCTAGTTCTTCAGCTCCGACGCTTATTCGTATTTGGGCGAGATCGAAGGTAGGCGATTTCTGTGCAATCCAATCACTTCGCTCGACCTGGATCAGGATTCCTCGCCTTCTTCCACCATCTTCTCGTACCCTTCTCATCATCAACCTGCTCCCAACGTTGCGACAACGAAGACTCCAAGAATGTCCGCATATTTTTGTCATTTCGGACTGTGCGGGCGGAAAGCCCTCGTCGCATTCGACTCTAGTCAACACAGCGCTGGCACGTTGGCTCGCGTGTGAGGCAGAACACCTCGATGGAAACAATACGGAATGCGGCTTGTTGAATTTGCCAGGGGCCTGGAAGCTTAGAGGGGTATATCATTTGACCTCTAACCGACTCGCCGGCGTGGGTGTAGCTGTGGCCCTGAAGACCTAGCAGTGGTCCTAAACCCCGGCCAGGGTACCTAGTAGCTCAGCCGGAGGAAGTCGGACTTAATAAAAATGGGTACCTTATTCTTGCCTCTTTGTCCCGAGCAGCTGATTATTCCCTCCTTGCATCTTTTGCCCATGTTCATATCGCTGCACACCCACCATACCCAGACATTCCAATGCACCCATAGCCCGTCACATAACATGGCATTCCAGTTTGTTGATAATTCCAATATTGATCGCAAGACTCGCAGGTTGATCCGGAGTCACGTCGCGAAAGGAAAGAATGCGGGCAAGACGGGACGGCAGACTAGGCGGCAACACCAGGGACAAATCGTGAGGAGCCTTGCGCCCATCTGGGCTTCGAAGCGCCTAGATAGGGAGCACGAGGAGCAGGAGGCAACGAGTGGCGAAGTGCATCCCCAGTTGGACCTACAGGGCTGCAAGACCTTGCCCGGCGTCTCTTTCCCGGCAGACTTAACCGAAAGTTCAAGAAATCTCCTCCGCAGATGTACAGCTCGGCAGGTCTGGCTACTAAACGGTTACTGAAGCTGACGAGGTTGTAGATTTCTCCTACTTCAAAGGTCCAATTTTCCCGACAGAACTATGCGACGATGTCGGCTACAACTTTTCCGGCTCATTATGGATCCAACTTATTTTTTTCGATGAGATATGTAGGGTCGTACTTTGCTATTTCTCAATTTTTTTTCGATGACCAACAAGTGCTTAGATCTACATTGCAGTGTAGCCTTGTCTTCTGCTGCTGTCGGGTGTATCGACCGCCGGGGAGAAGAGTCCACAGAGACAGCAGCCCATCTTGCAAGAATATTTCGGCTGCTTAACGACCGGCTGTCCGGTGAAGATGCGCTTTCAGATTCGACCATCGCCTCGGTGGTGGCTCTCACTCTGTACGAGCGCTTTACACGGCGTTACCGCCAAGGTATGGTTCATTTTGAAGGCCTTCAGCGCCTTGTCGACCTTCGAGGTGGCATATCACGGTTAGGACGCACTCAGTCTGCAATTTCCCAAAAGGTCTTTAGGTGAGCAGCCAAGAAACCATGACGATCACCTCTGCACAGCTCTGACCATCGTGCAGAGCCGACCTCGAGTTCGCCCTCCAGATGGGATCGCCGACACGATACAATGCTACTGATACATTCGGCCATGCGGTATTTGTTCAACTTCGAAGGCGCTTTGACCGAGTTACCAGCCCTCAGCTCGCCATCTCACCGATGCTTCAAGCCGTAGGTCCTGGACTTCAGGAGGCGTTGCTAGACGTCTTGAGTTTTGCTTGGTGCCTCAACGGAGGGTCTGGCACCGGAAACAAGCTCCGCAGCATTGACTTCCACAATTCGCTCATCTATCTCGGCTATCGCCTGGTCCAGGTGAGGCCATTGCGCCGGTTAGAGCCCATAACAAGTACCGAAACCATTCTGCAACTCGGGTTGTTATGCTTCGTGGTGCATTTCTTGGTCGACCTCAACCGCAAGGTCCCTCAGTTTGAACTACTCTCGAGAATGACTCAGTTGGCTACTCAAGATCAATTTCCAGTCCAAGAAATGGAGCAAGAGCTACTCCTTTGGACTTTGTTCATGGCAAGATGTTCAATATTCAGTCCGATGGATGACGATTGGCTCATAAGCAGGCTCAAAGCCGTAGTCAATGCTCTCGGCTTGCACGAGTGGCAACACGCGCGCCGCATCCTTTCAAAATTTCCGTGGATCAATGGTTTCAGCGACAGATCGGGCGAGGCTCTCTGGAAGCATCTAGCCTGGAGAACAGGCAGTGAGCCCTACTCCATAGCCTGCTCGCAAGTTGAATAGATGTATACAAGTTCTTTTGTGAAAGTACTTCCTGTGCTCGGAGTGATTCACGGTTATCCCATAGATGCAGCTATCTCCTTGAACGCTCATCGGTTATACGTATAACACAGAATCAATCTAGAAACCTTCAATGCAACAAGATCGACATTGCGGTAGGTGAAAATTAAACATGCAGCTTCTCCGTGGCATTTGATCTTGTGCGCAATTAACCTCTCATGCTCTTGAAAATATCGGCGGCGCCAGAAAACTCAAGCTCCTTCATAGTCTCATCCCATAATCGTTCCTTAATCTCCTCGCCGGTCTCCCCGTACACGACGAAGGGGTACCTATTGCCCATAGGTTAGTAACACACTCGGATTTACAGTAATCGAAAATCTCACGGCTGAATAGTCCAATCGCTGACGAAGGATCCATGGCTCTCTTCCCCCTGGACGACTGTGGCATATATGTAGTTCGTTGCGCCATCCTCAACAGTCCTTGCTAGTAATTTCTTCATCCTGTTCGCCACGCCTTTCGCGACAGGGTTAAACTTTGCGAACAATTCGTCGTTCAAAGATGTCCCAGCTGTCATTCCGGGATTGGAGAGGTTGATTACGATATCGTTGGACGGGACAAGCTCCGAAACCTTCCGGACGAACCAAAAGAGCAAGAGCTTGGAATTCTGGTATTGGTTGCGGCTGAAGGTTTCAGGGTTGTCGAATTGGGCTATGATGGGTCTGCTGCTGTCGATGCTACCCCAGTATGCCGTGTCGGACGCGACGATCGAGAGGACAGGGGGTTTCGAGGAAACAGGTTTCTTTGACTTTAGCACCGGTAGGAGGAGTGTTGCCAAGAGCGCCGTGGAGAGGTAGTTGACCTGGAGGGTTTTTTCGTGCTGGGTGTCTGTGTTCAATTCAAAAATATTCTTCTGGACACCGGCATTCAGGACAACAATGTCTATCCTAGCCAGTGTCTCGCACCGCTTCGCAAAGGCCGTGATGGATTCATACGACTCCATATCCAGGAGCCATGCCGAGACGAGCGCGTCGGGGAAATCCTTGTGAAGTTTCTCCTTAGCCTCGTCGCCTTTTGCTTGAGAACGCACGGTGATGATGAGATGAGCCGGCCGGAGACGCAGAAACTGACGGCATGCCTCAAAGCCGACGCCACTGTTTCCACCCGTGACGATGACAACTCGGCCCGCGAGGTCCGTTCCTTGGGGCAGAGGAAGTGGGTGGAGACAGAATTGTCGTTGGATGAAGGCAGGGACCCCAGATTCCCTCTTGGCCGCGCTCTGCAGTTTCTGCGACATGGCTTCTGAATACTTGTGTAGGTGGGTGGTTGTTTGTCGTGTTGAGAGTCGACAGAGAGTCTCGTGGCCTGGGCTTGCTTCAACCTGAGGGGCTTCTAGGGCTCTTTATAGGCTCCTCGTCTCTAAGTGACGGAGTGCATTAGAACGGACTCGGTGAGCTCGGATTTGGAATTAATTCCTATCTATCATGTAGACGTCCATGAAGCGAACGGGATGGACTTCGCAGGCCGAGACCGTGGCATGTGGAGCCCAGGTATCCCCCTAGAAGGCTGAAGTCCTTGATGCCGCCTCTGGATTTGCCAATCTTCGTGGCATATGACTAAAAGGCCAATCAACGAGTACTTTCCGTAAACGAACTAGTGCTGAACCAGTGCTGAATCGGTGCTGAACCGGAAGTTGAGGGTGCGCGTGTCAAGGCGCAAAGAACCAATCACAGGGTATTTCCCCAATTCGGCCTAGCGCTTTCCCAATCTGCACGACCCCTTTCCCGGGCCATCTTTGACGCCCTATCTCCGAACCGTGTACTCCGTAAAGAAACCCGATGCGGTCGCGTAACCTTTGCAGCATCACCGTAGTTGAGGCGACAATCCAAGAACTAGGTATGCTGTCCTTATTAAGGCATGCCGTGGAATAAACAAACACAGCCGTATTCGTAACTTCAGAGAAACCGCATCTTTTGAGTAGTGAGTAAAAGTCTAACATTAGTTAGTTAGGTTATCCCTTCGCTATCTAAGGAACCATGCCTGCATGCCTTGGCTGTCAGCCTGTCTTTGCCTTCATTGTAACTCTTCGCATTTTATGCTCCAGCTCGACCAGCTTCCCTTCTCTCCAGAACCACACGATCGAGATAGCGGCACCAGGGCCGGTAATGACGGAAAGAAGTCCGATCACCAGCGCAGCCTTTGCCGTCCTAATCGCGGTCAGCTCGCCACCCACTCGTAAGACGTCGATGACACTGATTAGCAGCCACAAGAGGCTCGAAAGGAAGCAGAACCAGAAGTCCCAGGCAAATATCCAGTGCAGACCGTGGGCCATGTCGCTCTTATAGGTCTGCCAATTGGGTAGCAAGACGGACGAGAGCGAGACACGAGGATCCGCCGAGGTCATGATTGCAACCCCTATGGCCAGATGGAGGGCCGCACAGATGAATGTGGCGAAGAGGTAGATACGCTTAAGCTGCGGAACATCCCAGTCCTTTGGGCTAGGCGCTCCAGCAGACGGCCGCCGTACCAAGGACGCGGCCCAGATTATGATGTTAGGGACGAAGGGTGCAGGCTGCCAGAGTGCTGTGGCCTTCTCGAGCGTGACAAGAGCGTCCCACGGATAGTAAGCGAGGGCTGTGGGCACGATGTAACCTAGGGTGAGTGCTGGCAACAGCGCTGTGGCCTCAAAGGCCGGGACTTGTCTACCTGACGCAAGATAGCTGTCCTTGGAAGACAGGGAGACCCAGGCCACGTAATAGAGAGGCAAGATAGCTGCGCCCCCGATTGTCTGGTAGAAGAGTGCAAAAACGCCAGTACTGGGATCCAGTCAGTCAGCTAGTCATTCATCTCCCGGACTGGGCCCTTTTGGGAGGCTGGAGAAGCACACAAGCTGATGATGCGCCACGCATTGCGCTCCCGGTAGGCCTCGACATTCCAGACTGTCAGTATGCCTAAGAATTCGCCGAGGAAATAGATTTGCTGTAGCAGCACCTCAGGCTCGTCTCTTCCCGATAGGAAGGCGGCCACGAGGGTCTGAAGCAGTGCATCAACAGGTGCCACGCTGGTGTAGACGGACGTCAGTGGCTGGCCGTTAGGGAGCCGACCCTCTTTAATCACAACGTCTTCGAACCCGACTGGGATATTCTCCAAAGCTGGTTCGATGCGCATCTTCCAGAGGCCTGCCGCGCTGGCGAGAAGAAACACGCCGATAAGGACCCCGCTGAAGGGGCGAGACGATGCTGTCATTCTGACGCAATCTCGTGCATGCGATCCGAGGGTGGTAGATGGTGGTAGTTCGCAAGCAAACGATAGCAAGCTTATAATCTTGAAATGAAAGAGGGCATGATCTGGTCCTGGCGCAAAGAGATGCTCGATCGTTTGTGAGGATGGAGAGGCGTGATGATAAGCTGACGTTTAGGCATGTCTCAGCTCGTATGCCTATCGCACTTTAGCTCAACCTGGAATGACGATGCGTTCTTCCTACCCCGCGCTTTTCCCCCCTATTCCTACCGGCGTTTATTCTGACTAATTTGGAATAATTGCTTGCTGCAGCTCCATCACCTTGCTCCTAATCTCTATTCTCGGCCGCCGCACGATGCTATAGGCAGCTGAGACTCGGGCTTTGGATTTGTGGCTGTAATCCTCATTAGCTCGGAGGAGTGTGGATACTCCCAATTGTCCTGGCGAAAGTCTAGCGATCTCAAATAACTAGCCGGAACATCGGATCCCGTAGTAGGGGTTGCTTCACGTGTAATATCTGCATGATTTCTTCCGATGTATAAAGATATGTGTAAAGAACCTCGACAGCTTGTAACCTTAGATAGTAGTTGAAAATGATTTTGCATCCCTCAGTCCAAGCCCCTCAGTTCTTTCCATTCTCTCTCCAGCATACCAAACTCGATGGCGTCGTAATACTTTCGATTCATATATACGACCTCACGTTTTCTGCCTTCGGGTTTGAAGCCAAGTTTCTGATAGAGGTGAGCTGCCCTTTCATTGTAGCTCGTAGTTGTTATCTCGACTCTGTGCACGTTTGCAAACTTGAATGCCCAGTCCACGGCCCAGCTTATAGCTTCAGCGCCATATCCCTTAGAATAATCCTTTGTCAGCGTTCGTGTTTTGCTGTTTTTGAACATCGCATTCAACCAACCTGATTCTGGTAGTCTTCACCGATGCAAATACCGACAGTGGTGGAGAAAGCCTGAAGATAACCCTCACGCGGTGCAGACAGTGTCAGACTCCCTATTGGCGTAGCGCATTCCCTAACCTTGGATGCTCTTGAGCCAGGGCCGAGCTTGCTTAATTCGACATCCTCTCCAGTCGAGCTTGGAAGGCAGATGAGAACCTTGAGAAGCAAACCTGACTCTAGGAATTTGCCCAGCCACTCGAGGCTTTCCTTCCTGTTTATGTCTTTGAAGAGACGGGTGCTGACAAGGCCCCAGCTAATGTGGTCAGCTGGGCCGAACTTGTGCATCAACCCTTTGTCAACATCGTTGTTTTCGATGTCTCGATAGACAAGTCGCTTAGACCGATATGCATTTTCAAAGGCAATTGAAATCTCATCCATTGGGAAGTGTAGTACAGCCCGGTACGGATTCTCGAACTGGCGGCCACGATCGGAGTGGATTCAAACGATGAATGCTAAAAAAGCAAGGGGCAGTGCCTAGGAGACGATGGTGGTCCAAGGGACTGTGTCGATGCTGAGGAATGAACGTGAAAACAATGTCTTATATGAACGGTCATGTCCGGGGTAGGCGGACTCGAAAGTGCAACCAACGCTCGGCTTGAATCAATCCGAGCTTATCCGTTCTTGTGAGTCATACCCTTCACCTTCCCTATAAGGCGAGGTTTTCGCTAGACCGTACGCCTACCCGCTTTAAAGAGCCATTAGGCAAATTTGGTTTCTTCGTGCAACTTGCCAAAAGTAACTTTTGGCTGCAGTATTCCTCGGCTGTGCCCTTTGCGCGCACCCTGCCTAGGTAGTCTTCTTAGTTCGAACAATACTCAAAATCTGTTTGCTACGGACCGGCTAGGTCAGAGATGCTTGCATTCCAAGAGAAGATGCCGTCAATTACGAGGGCCTAATACATCTGGCGTGAAACTTTCCTTAGACATTCAAGCCCCTCGAACTGCATAGCAACGCCGAACGTACGGAACAGCTGTAAACCATAATATACCGCATGTTGAAGTCGCCATCAGAGCTGTTTTTCCTGCGCCTCAACTGTGGCTTGGTGAGATGTCTTTGTCTCACTAAATTTCCATGCCGGAATACGGCGCTCAAACAGCTCATCCAACTCATTGTATGTGCGTCCTTTAGCCTCTGGATACATGAGAATGACTGGGACGAGATACAGGAGTGTGACGCCGCCAAAGAAGAGACCGGTCTTTTGTCCCCAGTTGGCGTTTTGGTTTGACAGCATCAAAGGTACAGTATAGCTCTTAACGTCAAGTTAGCTCAACAGTTTTGACTGTATCCTTACGACTAGGTATACTCACAAATAAAATTCCGCTTAGGTATTGGATAGTCACGGCTATAGACGTTGTCTTTGCGCGAACCGTAGGGCTGGATATTTCCACCAGACTGATCCAGCCTGCAGCGAGAGAAGGTGTTAGCTAGGCAGCTCTCCTATAAATATTGCAGTAGGGAGTCTCACCAATTGGCGCTAGAGAGTTGGCATATACGAAGGCCCACAGAGAGCAGAGGGCAACTAGTGCTATTCCAGAGGCTGAATTCTGCGTCATGAAGCCAAGCCCACCAACAAGGAAGTTGATGCCGGCCATGATAAAACCGCCCCAGATGACAAGGGTCCTTCTGCCAACTAGGTCAACAGTATAGAAGGAGACAATGATTCCCACAACGAGAACAATTTGCTTCACAATATTGC
Organism: Thozetella sp. PMI_491; assembly: GCA_021432635.1. NCBI lineage: Eukaryota > Fungi > Ascomycota > Sordariomycetes > Chaetosphaeriales > Chaetosphaeriaceae > Thozetella > Thozetella sp. PMI_491. The sequence goes on along the minus strand of MU270061.1, from coordinate 135,905 downwards.
CGAGGAAAGGGTCTGATACTCCGGCAATCTGAAAGAAATAGGTGGTATAGCCGAACATTAGAGGAACGCCGACGATGTTCTGGAAGGTAAACGGAAGGGTCGCAATGACAGCCCGTTTCAGATTGAGTTTGGTGAGCATCATCTTCCACTCGCTCTGGCTGGTGGCTTTGGAGAGAGCCGTGGATTCGTCCACCTCGTACTTGATGACTGCGTACTCATGATCGACGTCGTAGCCCTCAACATTCCCGATGAGTCTCTGCAAAGCCTTCTTGCCACGTTCGTGTTTTCCATTCCTGGCGCACCACGCTGCGATCCCACGCTATTAGCTCTGGAGCAATGTTGCCAGGGTGACATATAGTTAGGTACCTGGCGATTCGGGAAGATAAAGCATCGGGATGAGCCATAGTCCGCAAAAAAGGAATTCGGAGTAAAAGATATTGCGGAACTTTAGCGGCTCGGTCTGTTGAAGAATCTTGATGGCCACCGCCTGAAACACCTGCCCGAGCGCGAAGGCCAGCGAGAAACTAGCGAGCAGTGCACCCCGGAACTGGGGCATCGCGATCTCGGACATGTAGACCATAATGGACGTGCCCATCATCCCACCTGCAAAGCCTGCCACTAGCCGGGCAATTAGAAGAACCCACCAGACATTGGCAAAAACCTGGATGATGACGGACTTTGCCACCCGGAAAACCCCAATGTCAGACCTCAAATTGGCACGAGAAACAGACCTGAATGATAGGCCTCGAGGTTGACTACTCACCAAAGTAAGGAACAAGGTCACACTCCACATGTTGAACTTGCGCCCGAAGCGGTCGGCGGTGAAAGGCGCCACGCTTTGGATGGCGATGCAGCTAACACTGTAGATAGCGGTCCAGAGGGCGATATGCTGTGTGTCCAGTGCCGGCTTCCCCGTCTGCGGGTCCTTGACAGTCGCGAAGGTGTCGATGAATCCCTGGTTCACGATAATGCTGCCAATGACTGAATTGGCATATCCTGCGTACCTTGGGTATATTTAGTTAAGGAGGTAAGGGAAGGTTCTTAGAATGTCTGTACAAACATTCCACATAGAGCACAGCCGAGGCCGGTGAGATAGAGCCTCCAAAAGTGCTTCACGCAGCGTGCTCGCGTCCAGCTGGCGAAGGCTGAGATGATGCGCCTCTCGTCAAGATCTTTGCTATCTTCGAGCATTGTTGCCTCACCCTGCTCGTCGTCCTTTCGAATGCTACAAGCATCGGTATCCGGCTGCTGCCGGCGAGGTTGCTCCATATTGTGAGAGAGTTGCTAATGTAACGAAGCGATGGTCCAGATATAACAAAGGTTGGAAGGACAGATTAGAGCCTCTGCAGACACGATTGAGTTGTCCCCAAGAGAGCGAGAGCGGGCAGACAAGCGGCTGGGGCCGGATGCTTTATGGACATCCCCTTGCCCGCGCCGATAAAATGCGGACTAGGCCTTCGGCTTTTGAGCAATATTGCCTCTCATGAACGTGATGGGGTGGCCCAGGTCGCCCAAGAATACAGGCGGTTAATGGAAATCACTCCATCTACTGTGTGTTCACCCCTTTTTCCCTCTCATGCGACCACTTCGGCTATTCACCAGCCCTGAAAGGGCTAGATCCTCGGGGCCCCGAGGGGTTCTTAGTGCCCCCGCCTCCACCATCTCTCCACCACTTCCCCGCCTCTGCTACAGCTCATGTCCTAAGTTAGCGTCGCCCCCGGGCAGACATCGGCCGTCAGATATGCGAAGCTCCGCGTCTAGTGCCAGCGGCCTCGGGCTCAGTCCCGGGGCGAATGATAGACCAAGAGATGGATACTGGAGACAGCAGAGAAGGTAGCTAGCTGCTCCTTATTGCTGCAAGTGGATGAAAAACCAAATATTTGCACGCAGTTGAGTCTATTCGGCCTCCTTCTCGTGTACATGGAACTAAGTTCATCATTCATCATCGCACACTAATCGCATCGAGAAATATGGGCAGCCTTGGTCCAAGCACCGCGCAAGAGATACACAAAGGAGTGCCGAGATGCCGAGATAAATTTCCAGAGCTGTTTGACGAGAACATCACTGCCAAAATCCTGAGAACAGCCATTGTCCATCTTCAAAACAATGTTGGCCTCCTCTTCCGTAGTTTGGCTCCCAATGCCATGCTAACCTAGGAAAACAGGATCCACCTGCCCAGTTTCCTGAAATTGTCCCTCAAAGTGGCTCAAAGGCGGGCACGTATAAGTCTCGGATCATCGATTTTTGGACCTGCGGATTCTTCCCCGGAAGCATATATGCACTAGTCGAGCGCTTGAACAGGTATCCCCAGAGCATGGCATGGTGCATCCGAGCTGGTACGACTATGGCCGAACTACGCCAAAGACTCGAGATGCTAGCCAGGACCTGGTCGGATCCCATCCATGGCGAGTCTCGCCTAACAAACACCCACGATTTGGGTTTCATAATGATGCCCCACATGAAGCGGCGGTGGGAAATGTACCATGACGAAAGAGCTCTGAACAGCATTGTCACATCAGCTAAAAACCTAGCCACGCGTTTTTGTCCTACCGTCGGGGCCATACGATCATGGGACGAGGACATTTGGGCGCTGGTGACCGATGGGAAAGGGCAAGCAGGATGCTTTACTGTGATCATAGATTCGATGTGCAATCTGGATCTGCTCTTTTTCGCCGCGGCACACACAGGACTCGCATATTTGGCAGGCATCGCGACTGCCCATGCCCGCACCTTGCTGCTCTCCCACCTTCGACCAAAGCCTAACGCGCATAGGGAGGGATACTTTGGTATGCTGTATAGCACCGGCCACGTTGTTAACTTCTCTCCATTGACTGGAGAAGTCCAAGAGAAACTCACGGCCCAAGGATACAGCCCAACCTCGACATGGTCGCGCGGACAGGCATGGGCCATCATGGGCTATGCCCAAACGTATAACTGGACTGGGGTGGAAGAATTCCTCGACACGGCGTGTGGACTTGCTGAGTACTTCCTTCTGCAACTGGAAATGGCGCCGGCTTGTGTTGAGATTGAAGTGGCGGAGGCCGCAGGCAGCCATCGACCGTCCGGTCGCTACGTGCCGGTGTGGGATTTTGACGCTCCTCTGGACGGTGACTCCCCGCCGATTCGTGACACATCGGCCGGGACCTGTGCGGCCTGCGGGATGCTTATCCTAGCCCAGATGTTAGCAGGACAGGGCAAACATGGGCTCAGCGCAAGGTATCTGGACGGCGCGCTACGAATAATACGGGATACTCTCGACTATTCCTTGTCGACAGAAAAAGCAAAGCTCAATATTTCAACAGACGGTGAGCCGTGCGGTGAGGATGAAGTGCCGGGGGAGACATTCGAGGCTATTCTAAAGAACGCGACTGTGGTGAACAACCCAGCAGCTTCAAGGCAAATTCGAGATCATGGCCTGGTTTATGCAGATTACTACTTGATAGAGTTTGGCAACATGCTCCTACAGATGGGGCTTGCTTAATTCTCGCAGATCTCTTGTCCTCGATATGACCCAGGAGCAACTGGTCAGCATAAAGGGCTTATCCACAGATGAATATAGCTCACAAGTGTTGGAGTTCACAAGATTAGCTCGAACCCCCGAAAATATCTTCCAACATTCTATGTATAAGTTCCCTAAATATGCTATTATTTGATAATTCATCTAGGCTGCCTCTGCTGCCTTAGGGTTCTGTGAAGAAGGTATTGGCTAAGCTCTTTGGTCCTCTCCAACGCTGCCTCAGCACATGAGCTGCACTTTTCGGCCGGCGATCTCTCGTGAACACTCCTTTCTTATTCCCATCCACCCGGAATATCATGGACGATGTTTGAAAGTCCGCGAAGTTCCACACCTGCTCGCCGACCATGCTGCTCACCCGATCGAACACGCGGTGATACATCTCGAGGTAACGGCACTGAAACTCTTCGCTCCACGCGACATCGCACACGGCATGCAACCCTGCTACAGTGTCGACGCCGTATTCCGTCATCATCATTGGCTTCCCATATTTCTTCTCCCAGACGAGTAGCTCTTCCTCTAGCTTTTCCTCGGCCGTGGCGAGATCCCCGGTATGCAAATACCAGCCGTAGTAGCGGTTGAAGCAGAGAACATCGAACAAGTCGGCGATTTTGTCTGTCTCAGGCGTTCCTTTGATCTCGTTGGCGAAGCATACGGGACGCGTGGGATCCAGCTCACGATTGAGAGCTACAAGCGGCTCCATATACTCTCGGGCCCCGTCCTCGTGCGACGCCGGCTCGTTTGTCACCGCCCACATGACCACGGACGGATGGTTCTTGTCGCGGGCTATGAGTTCCCGAATTGCCTGCGCATGTGCTTTTTGTGTCTCGGCGCCAATGGTGTCGGGAGAGAAGGTAGGTATAGGGGGGCCGCCATGGATCCCTGATACAATCGCCAGATTCAGACCGACTGCGGGTGTTTCGTCAATCACTACGATCCCATGCCTGTCTGCATACTCAAGGACCTCTTGGGCGTAAGGATAATGGGATGTCCGGAAGGAATTTGCCCCCATCCAGCTCATCAGACGGAAATCGTGAACCATATGGACGTCATCGTGGCCTTTGCCGCGAATCGGGGAGTCCTCATGTTTGCCAAATCCAGTGAAATAAAAAGGTTTGTCGTTGATGAGGAATTGGTTACCCCGTACTTTGATGGACCGTACCCCAACGGGCAGCTCATACCTGTCGAGAAGGCCGTCATCTTCTTGAAGCAGGTCGACATGAAGCTCGTATAGATATGCCGCCCCTGGCTGCCACGGCACGACCGAATCGACAGATAGCCTTCCCTTTTGACCGACTGCTTCTCCAACCACTTTATTGTTCTCATCTACCAAGGTGGCCGTGCATTTCGTTCCTGCCACTGGTTGGCTGGTTTGGACATCGTAGTCTATGACCCCCGTATTACCGTCAACAAGGTCGGTTCTAACGGTGACATCCTCTATGAAGACGGTCGGCACTGAATAAAGCCAGACCGAGCGTGCTAGTCCGGAATAGTTGAAAAAGTCATGCTGGTAGTGTTGTTTCCGCTTGCCATTGGGGAGCATCTCGATCCGTCCGGGGGGTATAGTGTCCCAGTTCAGTTCATTGCTGACGGCTATCGTGAGCCGAAATCGCTGACCAGCTGCTACCAAGTGGGTGAGCTCGGCCTCAAAGGGCGTGTAGCCACCGACGTGCTCAGTGACGAATTCTTCATTGACGTAGACACGGCCTCTGTGAGTTGCGGCGTCAATGCGAAGGAAAACCCGATCCTTAGACCACCCTCGCGGAACCGTCACCTGCCGTTGGTAATAAACCCATCCTATGTGGTCCCTGATGGCTTCATCGGCAAAGATATCGTTGTAGCTAGCGGGCACGGGGGCCTGGAGCTTGGGCGAGATAGGGGTTTTCCAGGCCTCCTCTGCCTCGGGGTTGGTGGATGTTGAGAGTGCAAAGTTCCATAGCCCATTCAGAGATACGAGATCTCTCGCCGGGTTAGCCTGAGGCTTCAGCATGTCTGATAGTTGAGAGGAAGGAGCCAGAAGACCGAGAAATTGGTTCCAAATAAACTGGGCGAATCAGAATAAGGTCTAAGGTACGACGACAACGGTTGATTTAGGTAACCAATAGGATATCGGTAAACATCTTAATAGTTTAGCAATGAGGCCTGACCACTTCCTGGCGGGTTATATAGCCTACTAGCCCATGCAATTCGAAGGGAGAAGCCATGGAGGCCTAATTGGATGGTTTGCAGTGGGGACGCCCTTACGTACTGGCAACCTTCAACTCACTCTCCCCAGACTCCCAGACTGGCCGGTTGCGTGTTGTCCAACCTGAAGACCGAGCAGGTACCTTAGTTGGGGTGGGTTCGGAGTTGAGGATATTGATCGGCCGCATCTTGCCCCGGGCCGCGGGCACGGATGACCACTAACCGGTTTTCGAGAAGCGAAACCTGCAGCCAAGAAAATCGTGGGTCGGCATTTGGGCGACAGCGTGGTCCGCGACGTACGAGCTAACAAGCTTCTAGCCCGCAATAACTTATACGCTAGAAGAGGGGGTACGGGGATGGTGACAAAGCAAGTGGGCGGTAGAGTTTGGACCGTCACCTGACCTTAGGTCGAATGGTCTTGTTGTGCCATAGCCCCATTGTTGCACATCACAGAACCCCCCGTCCTGGCTATATTGTAGGCATTGAGCAATCCTGAAAACACTGTACGCTCCAGGGCACCTTCATAGAGACTGGCGCCTCTGTCTGGCCCGTCCTATTTTGACAGCATCTCCTGCGTTCCAGCCGAGAATTCGTCATAGGTAGCTTAGAGGCCTACCTGCCCCTCCCTTCTAGCCATGCCTGGCCTCCCTGGCTTTACTGACAATTCACTTCGGACCCGCGAGGACGTCATACGAGCCACAGAAGCCCTCGTTAGGCCACTCGCTCAGTATTTGTCTCCGGGCTGTGGACGCGTCAAGATCCCCCATGAAACCGGTACCCATTTTGATGAAGCAGCGGCGCAGCTTGAAGGATTTTCGAGGCCTTTCTGGGCTATCGGGGCCCTGCTGATGGGCGGCAGCCACAACTGGGAGCTTCTGCAGCCATGGCTGAACGGCTTCGAGACCGGTACAGATCCTCATCATGTTGACTACTGGGGGCCGATCATATATCAGGAGCCCTGTGACCAGCGCATGGTCGAGGCAGAAATGATCTCCTTCGCCTTACTTGCCTCCCCACGGTCAACTCTCTGGGAGCGTCTAAGCCCTAAAGCCCAGAGAAACCTGACCGACTGGCTCCTCGGCATACATGGAAAGTTCATACACCCCTCCAATTGGCTGTGGTTTCGCGTCTTTGTCAACCTCGCGTTGCTCAAGGTGTGCGGGGTAGACAGCCAGGTAATACGGGACAGTATGGATTCAGATCTGGAGGAGCTTGACAAATTTTACATGACCGACGGCTGGTCAAGCGATGGCCTATGGAGGAGCCCTGAAATCGACGATAAAGAATACCAGATCTTCCTTGAGAGCGGCCGTGCCAACGCCATCCCCAATGGCAGACAGGCCTGTTACTACTCCGGCAGTTTCGCCATCCAGTTTAGCCAGCTCTTATATGTGAGATTCGCCAGTGACCTAGACCCTCAACGAGCCGAGACATATCGCCAGCGGGCGAGGGAATTCGGACGTGGGTTTTCGACGTTCTTTGATGCTGCTGGTAAGGACCGCAAGCAAGCTTCAGGGCCCCGCTTCTCCGGGCAAAAAGCTTACATGGAATTTAAACATAGGAGCTCCCATTCCTTTCGGTCGCTCTTTAACGTACCGCTTTGCTTGCTCCGGCTTCTTCGCCGCGTTAGCATTAGCCCGGGTCCCGGATATGCCAGAGCCATTAGCAAGCCCAGGCGCTATCAAAGGCTATCTTCTCCGGAACTTGCGCTGGTGGGCGAAACATTCAGCGCACATATTTTATCCGGACGGCATACTGAACTTTGGCTGGACGTATCCGTAAGTTGTTCTATTTGTCTCAGAGGCAGCAATGTTCCAGAAAGTTGATCTTCTTTTCTTGTGAAGACAGATGTACCTGACCGAGAATTACAACTCGCCGCAGTCTGTTTACTGGGCTCTCAAGTCTCTAGTTGTTGTCGGGCTCACAGAAGACGAAGCTTTCTGGAAAGAAGCCGAAATCGGGCCGCCTGAACTTAAGACTGAATCTGCAGTGCGACCTCTCCCGGGGCCGCGTCAGCTCCTATGCAACCACCCAGGCGGTAATCACCACTTCATGCTATCGACTGCTCAGTTCGTAGCAGTCCCATTCAAGGCGATTGTTGCCAAATACAGTAAATTTGCCTACTCCTCGTCCTTCGGATTTTCTGTGCCTACTGGGAGCACGGACTTGGCACAACTGGCTCCTGACAATACGCTTGCACTCAGCCGGGATGGTACCGAGACATGGGCTGTTAAACACAGGTGTGCTGAGCCGGATTTCACAACTGCCATGGTTCATGGCACTGCTGTCGAGGAGATACCAATAGCGAGTGTGCAGTGGTACCCCTGGGTTGACCGGTATGTGTCGGTCCATACCACGATTCTGCCACCAACCACCCGCTGGCCTGACTGGCATGTAAGAATACACAGGATCACGGCAAAGGGTGCTATACATAGGCTATTCACTTCGGAAGGCGGGTTCGCGATTCATGGCCGCCGGCGAGACGACACCCGCCCGATTCCCCTCCTCCAGCAAGAAGAATTAACAGATAGCTTGGGTGTGGGCGAAGCAGAGGGTATACTTGGAACCGGTACCTCCCTTCTTCTCTTAAGCGAACAGGGAGCGTCAGGAATTGCCACCGAGCTCCTCGATCCAGCAGTCGGAAGGACGGCTATGACTACCCTGAAGCCTGAACCAAACACCAACGTCATGCGACCGCGAACGCTCATTCCGCTAGTCGATCAAGAAATCAGTCGCATCCGGTCAGGTGGCGAAGTATTGTTGGTTACTAAAGTGTTCGCAGTTTCCGCGGAAGCAAACGGTGGCTGGAAGAGAACGGGAAAGAGCTTACGAGAGCGGTGGTTGGACCAACCTTCGATAAGACTAGATGATGAGGTTACGCATGGGGATCATATATCAATACCTCCTCTAAAAGGCCCGTCAACACGCACTGAAGGATAATTATGTGATGGTCCATATCGATAGTGATAGGGAGCTACCTTCTGTTGATATCAACAAACAAGAAATGAGCTCAGCTTCCTAGACTGCCTTCAGCAAACGTCCCGAGGTTGTCGTTGGCGGCGACCCATCCATTTGTACTACCAGTAGCGGAACTGTTCTCCATGCCGGTGAGTATCATGTCATCGAAGCTGATAATACGGTCCATATCCATGAATGGTTGGCCCATTAAGAAATGAGACAGGGCCGAAATATCGTCTTCAGCTCTACTCTGCACGCCGGGTTCAATCTGACTCCCAAGAGAAGGTTGTGCCCTGTCTCTCTGCTCTGCCACGTGGCTCCTATTTGCTTCAGTTGATGCCATGTTCGGAGCCCTTCGGTCCCTAGAACTCCGCTCGGAAGGAGCTTGCGCCTGCTTATGGGCTCCCAGGATGCCAGGGCTTATAGAAAGCGAGCCCTGGCCGAAGTCATCCGCAAGAGACTCGTCAAACTCACCTTCCTGGAGAACATCGAATGGGGATCCCTCTATGAGGCTCTTGAGTCGCGGGTGTTTCTCGCATTTGTCATACAGCTTTCTGAGACGGGTTGAGATCTCTGAAAATAGGGAAGTCGACTGCCCGGCTTCGCCAACCCGGTTTGCGTTCCAGCGGCGACACATCTCTTCGAGACTTTCCAGCATGGACCAAAACTCCGGCGCTAGCTGGCCATTGTAGTATTGCCAGTGAACTATGTTCATGGCATTAAGAGAGGTTCCCACGAGAGTGCCCGTCAAGGAGGGGGAGAGGACCAACCTAGCAGGACCCGGGCGCTTACAAGAATGCAGAAGCCAAGCTGCGGCGTCACGGGTCTGTCGGCCGGCCCACTAGCAAGGAAGTTCTTCGCAATCACAGCCGTCTCGATAGCGGCACTCCGACAGGTCTCAGCGCTATATGCATGCGGCAGCGTGATGCCGGCAAGGTGGGTGCCGGGGTAGGCGATCGGGTGGTGTAGCAAGATCATCGAGGTATTGTGTGTAGCATTAGCTACCGTCATGTTGGGATCCATGATGCCTGGCAAGCATTCGCGAGAGACACCAGAATCTTTCCATTGATGAGGGAGATGCAACTTCCAGCTGTTTATCATGTTAGAGCGGCCATGTCGTGCGGGGACGACTTGTTGGGAGTGAAGAGAGCCAGGTAACCGGTATACTTACTGGACTAATCTGAGATCAAGCTCCTTGAACCTTGTTAACCAGTCTGACACCTGAGCTCTATCGCCAAAATCGACTTGTTGGTGCAAGAAGTAGGAGATAATGCGGCTCAGAGACTCAATAGACTCTATGTAGTACGCGAATGCGCCCACGTTGGTCATATCTATGAATGGCATGGATCTTGCACGCGAGTCGGTGGGAGTAGCTCCTTGCCCGAGCGCTGTAGCACCGGGGCTTATAGCCCGTGGCTGTGGCCCTGGATAGTGCGCTGGCAAGTAGGTGATAGAGCGCCCGATTTTGGCAGAGGACGAATCCCAAATCCCAAAGTATGGAGTGGTGGCTGGCTCTTTGCTGTACCAAAGGCCGCCACAAACGGGAAGCCGCCGGCAGACGTCGGCAGCAGTCAGGCTCGTGTTTGAGCTTGCTTAGCATTAGCGATAGATGGACGAAGACGGGTGTCATCTGAGTATAGGGAGACTCCACCCTGTTGACACGGCGCAGAATCGATCCAGAATGAAGACATTCCAGAAGACCCTTCTCCTTTCCTCTTCCTCCACCCAGTCTACAGCAATCGGCAGCGATGGAGGTCTCAGGGCTGCAGAGCGCGTCTGCCGACCTTCGGTTTCGACGGACAGCTGTATGTTTTCGACAGTTCTGGTAATGGATCCGACGATTGGCCAGGCTTTGTCATGGTTTCCGTTACCAATCTAAGCATGCAATAAAATGTCAGCGGGTTGAAATTGTATAGAGCGGCACAAATTCGCGGTTGGTGTCTTAGGCTTCCCACCTCAGTATATGCAAGCATTATCAGGGCCTGTAGATTCTCTACTGAAATACCGCTCATTGCGCCCAGGAGAACGATTCGCTTAGATCTCTCCGTCTCAGAAGCGACATAGCGATCCGGCAGCGGCTGTCCGTCGTGCTTCGCCAATTTTAGAGCGGCTACACACATGGCGTGAAGAACAAGCGAGTGACGCCGCCGTCCCTCTTGCGTTCGGACCCGGGGCCGAAACGTGGCTTCGTGAACCATAGGAATCCAGGGTTGGACATTTTCAAAGTAGACATCAAGGACTTCGTCTAGAACTTCGCCACGCAGCTGATAGCAAGGTAGGCCCTCGGGTTGTTCGCCTGCGGAGGCGCACTCTCCCGACGCTGTAGGCAAGTGCCACTGCTCATTTGCGTATTCCGCCCGTCGCCGTTTGCGTGACTGCTCACTGCTCGCAAAGACGTCGACGGTAGTGGGCGGTCCGCTTGGAGTCAATGTAGCGCCCGAGGATGTGATGCTCGAATTTAGTTTATGTAGTTCCTGGGCTAAGGTGGTGAGGATACCCAAGACTGGCACATGGCTCGGTTGGGACTGATCCGGCCATTGCTCTGGTTGTGGTGTTTGATGATGCCGTCCAAGCACAGCCTTCTCGACGATCTCTACAGTTGTGGGTACTCATGAGCTGTATGATTCCCGTAATCGGTGGATGAAGGACACACCTAGGCGCCTATTCAGGCTCTCCACCGCGCCGCTCTTGAGCCCCGGCTTGTTTCTCCGTTGTTCATACACACAGGAGATCTCTGGGGTAGTCTAAGCCGTACCAAACCGGAATAATGGGTCCCACGTGTAGACAGCGGGGTGGGAACCGCAACCTACCTAGTCGCATACAATGCGCACATGAGGGTAACTGTCGAGTGCATTTCAGCTTTCGCTTACGGCAGCTTTCGCACGAAGGCAACTCGTTCTCGGCCTCGGGAGACGCATCGTGCTGCTCCGCGACGTTGGGATCCATCTGCGTTGTAGCGCGAATCAGATTCGACCAGAGCTCGGAGATGGGAGCATTTCACGGCCACGCTTTGTTGCGAGGCGAGGATTCACGTCTCGGGCTCTATTTCGTATAGTGCCGAAGCTGCCACTAACCCCCGCAAAGCCTAGGTCCACACCTGGTGATCCAGGCCCCATCCCTAAGGAGCTAAACGACGCTAAAAGCGTATTGCGGGCCGGACGACGGAGAACTATCGGCCGATCATTCGCCGAGGTCGGCCCCATTAAAGGGGACGAGGGAAGGAGGAAAGCCAAGACCAAGACAGCAAAGGCAAGACAGCTACCAAGGTATTAAAGAAGGGGACAGGCCAGTGCGGCGCGACTCGCGTTTTGGCGGTGGCCACGATCATAGCAACATAGACCCAAGCACAGACCGAGTTTGACAAACAGCTTGCTTCAAGGGTCCTATTAGCTGCAACGCCAGGGTGCTTCATGGCAAAGTGATCCAGAGCCTCCCGGCCTGGCGCTGTTACTCCTACGACCTGCCTACCTTGGACATGCATACTGTAGCAGACCACACTTCTAGACCGGCTTGGCCAGTCAAACTTGTCCTTTACTTGCCCCGGCAGCAGTATCAGCATCTTCCACAACAGCACCGCCTCGTTTCGCAGCCGCAATTCTTTCCCTCTTGAGTTTGCGTGTCGCCACGTCGACCCGCCATGTCACCGACCATGTGACAAGATTCATCACAATGGCCATCCCGATGAAGCCCATGGCGATACCGAACGACGTCGCGTAGCGTGGCGCATAGCGTGAGTTGAAGAGCTGCGAGCCAACCGCGCCGCCGATCTGGCCGTAGCTGTTCGCAAAAGCGATGGCAAAGGCTGAGCCCGTCGCCCCTTGTGTCGTCTGCACACGCCAAGGCCACATCATAGTGTACCTGCCGGGGTCAGTTTGGTTCTTCTCTTCACGACGTACATGGAAGGGACCACGCACCATGCTGTCGAGAGACCCCCTGCGATTACCGTGGCAGCATACACGCCTCCGTTGCTCGGGAAGGTGTACAAGACTGCATAGCAAGCTTCGATGACAATCATAAAGCCGAGCGGGATAGCAGGCTGCGGGATTCGGCCGGTGTCCGCAAAAACGCCGAAAAGAAGCGTCAGGCTCATGGCGAAAATGGCAGGCGGAATGTTCAGCAGCTGGGCTTGCGCAATAGACCTAGGACCAGTCAGTGATTCTTTCCATTTTGTCTTGGCCACACCACGGGCCCAAGGGATGAGACAGACGTGAATCCGAGGTTTGCAATAACTGTCGGCTGGTAGAAGGTGAGCCCCGTAGTACCAATGGTGTAGAATGCCCAGCAGAAGAGGAAGAGCCAGATCCGCACATCCTTCAGGGTCCCGATGAACTCCCCAAGGTCAAAATCTTTCTCCGCCGCTCGCGGTGAAGTTGGGGGCAGACGAGCTTGCACAAAGGCCTTCTCCTCGTCTGTCATCCAAGAGGCAGTCGCAGGGACTAGTTTCTTCCGTGTCAGCATGAAAAAAATTTCTGGGTGGAAGAATTAATGCGGTACACACAGTCAGGGACAAAAATATAGACAGCGATACCAAGCAAGATGGTAAATATTCCCTCTGTCAAGACAAGCCTGCAGCACACATCAGTAACGCTGGGCGCGATCCCCAATCTAAAACTCACCATTTCCAGCCCGAAAGCCCTTGCGCAGTAACACCGTTAAACGCGAATGCAAGGACTCCGCTCACTACCGCGCTAAAGTTGCCCAAAATGGTGACAAGGACAATACGAGGTGCTATTTCGTCGGGGCGATACCAGTAGCAGAGATGCAAAAGCATCCCCGGCCAAAGGCCTGCTTCGAAGAGACCGAGGAAAGCACGCACAGTGAGAAGACCGGTCGAGTTGGTAACGGCGGTGTGACAGCAGAGGACGATTCCCCATGAGATCTGCGCATGCCATGAGTATCTGTATCTCTTTGCATGTAAGGTGTATCCGTGCCTACCGTGATGCGGGCTTGCCAAACCGAAGGCTTGAAGTATTTGAGCAAAAGATTGGACGGCGTCTCAGCGAGGATGTACGGGATATAATACGCCAGCGTGACAAAATTGTACTGATCAGACGTCATATGCAGCTCTGTCATGATGTTCCGAGGCGTTCCTTGGTCCATCACACGGGCGTTGGAGACCTGCCACCCGAGTCAAACGCTGTTCATGATGCCTTAGAGGGTCCACGGCACAGCAGCAGCTAGGAACCTCACGTACATTAGCCGCATCGATGGTTTTAACCATGTATAACAGAGATAGAAGAGGAAGGAGCCGCCAATCTATGCGTCGAAGGAGACTCTTCTCCTCGACGCTAGTCAAGGACATCCTGGGCTGGGCAGCATCGTGGGCAGCGGTCTTTTCTCCCGAGGCGATAGATTCGCTGCTCTCCGGAGCCGTATTTTCCCCGGATACAAATTCAGCTTCTTCTGCGTTGCGTGGCATCCTTTGTAGAGTCCATGTAACCGTTCCAACCTTTTCTTCGATATGGTCCGACATGGTGTGAAGATGCTCGTCGAAGGAGTGCTGGGAAGGCGATTCTACTAAACGAAGCACCTTGTCTCTATTTATTCCCGGCCGCTTTGGGCTTATCTCGCAAGCTGTCTATCGAGAGCCACCCCTGTCGTGATAGCAAGCCACAATGAGGTGGTGTGGGGGACTGATCGACCACTAGCTACCTCCCTTCATTCCAGTAGCTTATCTCTTTCTCGCCCAGACATCCAGTATTTCCGTAGGCGGTCCTCGCTGTTGGATGGAGCAACAGGAAACTGGGGCTTCTGCTGCAAGATAAGCCTCGGGGGTTAGTTCGGCCATCAACTCCCCTCACCAAACTTCCATTGTCGGAGCCGACCCCACCTGCCTAGCTTTACGTAAAGAACCACCTCTTCGGCTGGCACGTCGACAGTTCGTGACCGTCCTTTCAAATTGCGACATCGAATAATTAAGACTTGTAGGGTATGGCCACCTGGCCACGTATGGGATCTGAGCGGTTTTTGGCGTGGAGACGATGAAGTGTCTTTGCCTCTCACGACCTTGAGCTTTACCTGGATGGATATGAAGCGGTTAGCACAGGCAGTGACGAAACTTGACTCAAAGACGGATAAAAAAAACACGTGCACTCACTCTCCTTTGAGTCCCATATCGTGTTCAGGAAGTCCCTACCCGTAAACGAGCCCTAGAAAGAGACGATGCGCAGCCTCTGTGACCTGATAGCCCACAAATGCATCAGAACCGGGGTTCTTTCGGGTCGGGTACACAGTCCCGCCCTTCCGCAGGCGGCTGCTTCCGATGCCCCCCACGTGAAGGAGGTGCAAAGCTCTTAAGTCTTTGAGGGCAAGATAGGAATCTATATGGTCAAGTGGGGCATCCTATTTGGCAAAAGAAACATCGTATCCGAAGCAGCGTATAAGAGAATAGGGGATAAGAGAACGACCAATCTAATGTAACAGTTACACTACAATGAAGGGGAAGCCTTGGCGGCTCGCTTTGGTCGCAGTATTGATTGCTGTGTCATTGTTGCAACCATTGTGCCGTCGGCATCCCAGAGTCGCCCCTCGGAGTATGTCCTCCCAGCCCCAGCAGCAATGGTTTGCCTTTCTTTGATATGCCACTTTGTCAGGTCTATACTCGGTGTCAAGAACCGAAGTGCGAAGTCTAGTGACGAGCATGCTCCTGCGTCATCGAACCACATGTGATTGTGCGTCAGAGGTAAGAAGGAGAGCCCTCCGTCCATGAGGAACGAAACTCCTGCAGCTTTGTCGCCGGGCAGAGGGAGCGGGTGCCGCGCTCTGAGCCACTCAGCGGTTGTTTTTGACGTTATTGGTAGGTGGTCCTGGGTCGTCTGCTGACCCTTCAAGAATCCATTGAGGTTTTGGCCGGATACTCCCTCGCGGCATGGTCTAGTCTCGAAGAATCGGTCATTCATGGAGAACATTTGCAACGCACTCTCTATATCTCTTCTCTGTTTGTCTGTCGTGGAAGTGGGGATGATGGGACCTGTTTGCTCTTCGGCGCCAGCGTACTGGCGAGTTGGAGGAGTGGAGTATGTCAGCAGAGATGGTTCCTCCACGTGGAAGTCTGCCAGCAGTTCTAGACAGGTCCTCGTCTGACCATCTGGCTGTAGTTGCTTCACCTCCACCCTGCGTGTTGCGAACGATTTCGTATCCCGTGTAGCGTGCACGACGCACAGCATCTTCTCCGAGGTAGATGTTGGGCCAAGAAACTGGCCTACTAGCGAGTATATGGCGAAGGATGCTGGGACCGTCTTGTAGGCGGCTTGGGTAGCCGCACCTAATACACAGCCTCCATAGGCGATTGGCATGGAGTTGCCCATTCGATCCGGTAGCGCTTTCGACTTGTATGTCCCGGGCTGGATCTCCTCTACCGCAACCTGCTCAGCAAGAGTAGCGGCCATCTTTTTCTGATACGCTGATTGGAAATCGTAAGTTCTAGAGCTCCAACTGGTTCCGACGGGCAATATAGCTGCTGTCACTAAGCTTCTTGATTCAATTCCCAAGAACTTGGGCGAGTGTCGGGGCGTGTTTTATAGGTACTAAGTTTAGCTTAGGTTTTGATAGGGTGGAGCTGTGAAGCATAGAGTGGGTCTACCGAGGTTAAAATTCGGTCGAATATCCACTGCCAGCCGTGTACATTGCCCATCCTGCCAAGTCTGCCAAGCATAGGTAGGATGCTTAGCCACACAGCTAGTTGGTCGGTTGGGTTCGGAGGAATCGTTGGGAAGAGATTAGTGACCCGGACGACACTCATAAAGCAATCTTGCATTGATTATCAGGAACATGAGCAGTAGCTGCCCGCGGCGTTTATGTTAGTATTAAAGACTTGCATCTTCCATTTGGAGGATCCTTACTCACCAAACGTCTTTGAAAATCTAGCTCAACTAATGGCCGTTTTTGGTGCAAGCTTGGTATTAGATCTCAGACTTGATGCCAACGCGTTGCTCACTAATCTCTTTTTGCCGAGGTGCTCTTCTGTGAACGTCAAATTCTGACTAGGGTCAAATATACTGTCGACCCAAGCATGCCTTATCTATTTACTCGACCTCACTTGCTAAGCTCCTAGTATAGTTTCGTACCCCATCTACTCTACAAGCACCCATCTTCCCGAAAATATCAGTCTCACAAACGACACCACTGCTGGGACGCCGACGAAGGGACGTCAAAGCTGGGCGCCACAAAAGATAAGGCAGAAGCGCCTGCTCGACGCTACATTGCGGTTCATAGCCCTGACTTCGGTAGTAGGATGGAGTCCTCCGACAGTCTACCTACGTAGAAATTTAGAGGCAAAGCAACACCTATGGGACCATAGGTGCCTCCTTTGGGCAACCTTAAATGGGCATGTGATGATTGGCTAATATAACCGTCTACTGGGACAGATAGTCTTCAGGAGCACAGTTCGACGGGAATGGATTTCACAATATCCATAGCCGATTCACCAAAGGAAACCAGCTCGCCCATCCGGCGGCCCAGTTGACCACGGACAGGCAGGATGACAGTCACTCTAGAACCCGTGCGAATTGCCGGCACCTCTCCTCATGAATGAAAGCTTCGGTTTCTGTCTTCCATCGTCGAATTCGTGCCCAACCTCAAAGTACATCTCCTCGATCTCTACGCTGAGACCACACTGCTCATAGAGCCGCCGCCCTACCGGGGTAGCCTCTACAATCGCCTATAGGTTCATGCCATCAGTCGCCAACCATAAACAAAAAATGCTTGGGATACCCTTTTTAAAAAAAATTTAAAAAGGGGGGGGGGGGGGGGGGGGGGGGGGGGGGGGGGGGTGGAGGGAGGTGTGGAGATAGAGTTGGCTGTGCAATTGATAAAGGATAGAATGGAGCAGCTTCGTTACCTCGAGTCCAAGACGGTCTGCAGCTTGGGTTCCCCATTTTACGAGAGCTGTACCGGCGCCCAAACGCTGATACTCTGGGTGCACTGCTAGTAACTCGAGAACTGTTGTGGGGGCGTAAGGAATTCAAGTTGATTTCTTGGCGGGACAGCCCTACTCACCGTAAACCCCTTTCCCATTGGAATCTGCGATAGCTTTAGTTCTTGGTACGATGTAGTCTTTCCACAAGCGAGACATGTATTCGCGGTCGTTCCTGTCCGGCCATACTTGTTCGATATTTTCCACCTTTTCGAGCTCCGCCGGCGGCGGTACTGTCATATGTGTCCAGACGGCGAGCCCAATTATCTTTTCTCGATTCTCCACGGCGACTCGCGCGACTACCTTTAAGAACGTAGACTCGTTCGAGTTCTGTTTCCACGTGGCTAAACGTTCGGAACCTTGTGCTTGCCCGTGTGGCGTGTCATGTCTTGGGAAGTATATGTCTATAAACGGTGCGTCATGGCCGAAGGATTCTGAGAGCACTTGAAAGCATGCTGGGATATCCTCGTCATGAAGCAAGGCAACGCCTACTTGGCTCCTTGGTGTTGTCATGAGAGCCGGCCAGCTGGCAGGGGAAACTAAGCCACGAGCAGTGTTGATAAGTCAAAGTAGAATGGTGAGGTTGCAGTTTGTCTGAGAAAGGTATCGATAGTGTCAGCAACTCCGAAGAATATACCATGACTTAAGATCAGCCTCGTTCATTGATACCTACCTATTGAGCAAGGGATTGTGCCTACCTGTCTAGGTAGTTAGGTAAATGCCAAGATGATTACCCCGCGCTTACCCGTGGGTTATTCAATGTGGGTTGACACTAGAGATGTCCACGTGATAGATAGTGTCGAGAGTAGAAGTACCTAAGGCACGTACCTTGCCTTGCCTTGGATTACCTCTTACCTCTTGTACCTAGTGCAACCATGACTACGTCACTGCCCATCTCGCTTGCACCAATCCTAACAACGTGTCGCAATGTCTGAAGCTCCATCACCACATCAGATTTCAGCCGCCCCTCGCCCATGCTGATCTCAAATCCCGGTCACATACGGCGCGATAGACCGAGCTCTCGCTCGCACCCCTACCAGAGCCATCATACGTTGTTCTTAGAAAGGCGTCGGGTACTAGTCAATTCCGCCACAGAAAAGCCGCGCTATGCTTGAGCGCTGTATCCAGCTCGTTCGGACCTCCCTGCACCAGATCCTAAAATTTGGACTCCCACGAATCGCACAATACATTACCACTCTTTTCGTCCTATCCTTCATATCGTCTAGAATATGGGCATCCTGGAGGGCACCCTCGTGGTCGTCATTACTGCCGGATCGGCGCGAGGACTGGGTCGTAGGGGACTACCCCTCGCTAGAGCATCCTGCGAGACAGATTAGGCTTCTCATCCTCTTTCCTACCACCACTGGCGCAGAGATCGAAGGGACATTGTTTACCGCCTCCTTTCTGGAGCTGCCAGTGTACGAAGCGGTCTCCTATGCATGGGGAGATTCCAACAAGACGCGAACCATGACGCTCGATGGAAAGCGACATTACATCGCGGAAAATCTCTGGGCGGCGTTGAGTGCTATGAGGACATCAAAGCTCAATAGGACGGTCTGGGTGGATGCTATCTGCATTAATCAATCCAGCGTAGAGGAGAAGAGTCACCAGGTCGGGATGATGCCGTATATATACGAGCGAGCCACTCGTGTTTTGATCTGGCTTGTTGAGTCGCCATATCCAGACTGGGCTGCTGACGCCTGGAGGCAGCAGTGGGATCCTGTATGGGCACAGCAAGAGGCAGACAAAGACTGGCAGGCTACGGCATATTGGCTTCACAGCCTACTAGACCAGGAGTATTGGAAACGCTGCTGGGTTGTTCAGGAGATCAGGCAAGCGCGTGAACTCCACGTCTACTTTGGCAACTACGAGAAGCATGGCTGGATGCCGTGGTCTACCTTCGTCGAGCTTGCTGAGCAGTTCCGGAGACGAGAAATCGTCTTGGCCAAGGTCGATCGCGTTTTTCAGCTCGCACATCTCCGCCGCGTCAAATATGTCGACATTTACTCGCTCGGCCAGTTGTTGGAGAAGTTTCGCGGCTGCTTTTGCTCCATCCAGCTTGACCGAATCTACGCCTTTCTTGGCATGGCTGACGATGATCCCGGTCGATATTTCGTACCAGATTACGGAAGATCGCCCTTTCAGTTGTACGCAGATCTTGTGAACTTCTATCAAGAATCAGAGTTCCACCAGGAGCGACGGGAAATTGAAATTATGCGCTTCGCCGCCTTAGTCCGGGCAATCTTATCCCGAGAGTCTTCGTCATTCCCCGGAGCAAGAAGGGTACCGAAGTTCGGCGTGGATCCGGCGTCGTGGAGCTATCACTTCTGCAGGAAATTTTCTGGTAGCTTCAGTAGGCAGACCATCGAGAGTCTATCAGCTCTGCTCGACCTGTTCTCCGAATACCTGCGTCCAGACTGGAAGCACTCTGCATCAGAGGAAGCGATTTGGTTACCTCAGGATCCCGAATCCGACAAGATCTGGCTCCCATTCTTCGAGAAAGGTCTTGCGCGACCCATAATGGCGCGTGGAAAGTTCGCCGGCCACGTTTTGAAGACCGGCCCGACGTACGGCTCTTATCTTGCGGACCCGAGTTCCTCAAACGGCTGGATCAGAGATGCCATGGGGACCGTATCCTCCAACTTAACATTACTGAGGCAGGTAGTTGCACTCAACAAGAAGCTAGCCACTGTCCTCGGCGAAACAAGTAATAGCAAAGTCCGCAATTTCGTCCGCTTTACGGATCGATCCCCGGGCTTATACCAAAAGTCCCGCATTTTCCTAGGTACCGATTTCGATGGGGATCCTATTATGGGCATCGTCCCGAGCGATGTCCCGGAAGGTGCGCAGTTGATCCAATTCTGGAATTCGGATGCTGCACTTGTGGTGACGCGCCAGGAATGCGAAGACGAAAGCCTCGCGCCGAAGGCAATTATCGGGCGTGCGGGGATTGTCCGCTCCGGTGATGAGGTTGAAGACGTTGGTTGGGATAAGCCTGGCCAATTGGACACATTCCTTCCTACCTCATCAGTCTCCGTGCGAGTCCCAATGAGCATTGATACTCTTACTAAGTTGTCGTTTGACACGGTCATCTTACCCGGCACATCGGGCGACTACTGGTATACGTCGGCATTTTCACCAGATCACTGGACATTTGACAGTTATTATCAGCAATTTTAGAGGATGGTGTACACATCGAGCGTTAGATAGTAGGTTATGATTAGATACAGACATGCCTATAAAGATTGGATTGCCAGCTGAAGCTTCGGCATCGGCCCGGTACCCTTGTTCCACGTTGGCAAGATGGGATATGGGATTTGGCGAGGTCCGCTGCTGCAGCGAGAAGACCCCCCCCCCCCCAAAAAAACCCCAAAACTACTATGAATAAATCAAAGATCAGGCCAGCCCCATTTACCATCACTGTTCGGGGCAAGCTTTGTTGCTGGGTTCAAGCCTCGCTGATGGTCATTCCTCGGTGGTGGTGGAGACGGCCCAGCAGCTCCTAGGACTTGTGGTATTGCGGCCACGGTGATTTTAGACAGTCCCTCCTATCTCTAGTTACCATGCCCGCAAGTGAGCTTCGCTTAGCTCTTCAGCGACAATCACTTGTAGTTGTTGTAGCCAGTGACTTGCTCTTTTGCTCCCTCGGGGTTAGGGTTGCAACCACGCTGGGCGTGACACTTTTTGTTGAGTCTCCCTGTGCCGCAGGAAGGAAGAAGCTAGGCTTTAAGTAGCTCTAGCCGATAATGTAAGGTATGTATCTGGTAATTTGTCTGTACTCCGTGCAAGTTCCCAATCTGTATTTGTTACAGTCAGCTTTCTCGCTTAACAGAGGTAACGTTGTATGTACTTGGCTCATTGATAGGGACTACTGCAGACCATTAAGCGTTACCACTTTTACATGACACTGCACCAGCCGGGACAGCTTAGCACTCGGATTAACAGTGCAGGTCTAAAACCACATATAAAGACCAACTAGAATAGGCTGGAACTGAGTCTTTGTGAAATCTTTCTTGGGGGGGGGGTTAATCACACCTTTGCTAAACATGACGCCGCGGACGTTACAGAGCATCCTTCGCTCGAATACCCACTTTTTCAGGTACTACGTAGCATCTCAATTCCTGAGGATTAAGGAATAAAGTTCTCCAAAGTCTGTATGGTTAACAGCCGCTTCTTCGTAGCCCTTTACAGCACGGAGAAGACTCCGTCGTGGGCTTCCTCTTGATACGTACACTTGCCAACTTTATCACCCATGGCGTCAATTCTTAAAGGCGTCTTCGGGTCCGCGCCCAAGCGGGAGCCAGCTATGCTGGTGCCCACTGACGAGGTCGTGCGCATGCATATGCTCGATGACCTGGGCGGATATCAAGGTTGTCCAGTGGCGTGGACTTGCCGGTTTGACGAGGTCCTCGATGCCAACAAATTGAAGCAGTCGCTGTGGCAGCTGCTCGAGCTAGACGGCTGGAGAAAGATGGGAGGCAGGTTGCACAAGACGGTTGGTGTCCTTGAACTTTTGCCAATCTCTCTGGGTTGGCAGGTCCCGGGGGGGGAGACTGATGTAGGGCCGCTAGGACTCTGGAAAGCACGAGATTCGGATTCCACGTCAATTTACCGCGGAGAGGCCTCCGCTGAGGTTTTCGCATGCCAATGAAGAGATGCGAATGTCAGAGCATCCTCTCGCATCCAAACTACCCCAGGCTACGGGTAAGCTGGAGACTTATCCAAGTCCCCGCTACTTTAGGTCGCTAAGTGTCGGGCCTGGTTCGCCCGACAAGTTCGAGGACTACTTGCAAGGTGACGAACCGCAAATCGCGCTCCGGGTAGTGAACTTTGCGGATGGCACGCTGGTGTCGCTTTCCTTCCTACATACCGTCACAGATATGATGGGATTCACATCGTTCATCAAAGCCTGGTGTCTTTCCTTGGCCGGCAAGCTGGATCAAGTACCGCCGTTTCTCGGGTTCCACGATGATCCCATGGCGAAGCTTTACAACGCTGAGGAGCCATCAACGCCGTATCTGCTCGCCGACAGGCAGATATCTGGATGGCGACTGACTGCCTGGGGCCTTCGATTCATGGCCGAAGCGTGGTGGTCTCCCCAACTCGAGAGCCGGACCATATGCATCCCGGAAGAGCTTGTCCTGGCTCTGCGGAAGAAGGCCAACAACGACCTCGCCAAGAGCTTCGGCCAACGGGAAGGAGGCATCCCATTTGTCAGCGATGGCGATATTATTACTGCCTTGGCTACGCGGATGGCCTGCGAGGAGCTCACAGGGTTCTCGGAGAGATCCGTGACAACTGTGCTTGGCGTAGACTCTCGGACCCGGGCCCCCTCTGTTTTCCGTGAGGACGCCGCGTATGTTCAAAATGCAGCCGTCGGGGCCTTCTCGTTTGGCATGGCTTCGGAGATCTTGAAGGCACCGCTCGGGCATCTGGCATTAAAGTACCGCAACGATCTTTTTGCTCAGCTTCAACTAGATCAGGTGATTGGCTTGTGCCGGCTCAATCACCAAAGCCTCCAGACGACAGGCCAGGCTGTCATGTTTGGGGATACGAGCAGCGTACTGGCGGTGGTGTCGAACTGGAGCAAGTCTCGCTGCTTCGACAACGTCGATTTCAGCCCAGCCATTGTTGCTCCATCGGGCGAGACGGCTCCAGCGAGCTCCTCTGAAGAAAGAGGCGCGAAGCCTGGCCATCCGGTACACTGGCAGTTGCAACCCGTGACAGCTTCCAGGTTCTCGCCCACTTTGTTCGCTGTTGTTGGGCAGGACCCAAAGGGGAACCTTTGGCTAACAGGCGACATGCTCCCGTCAACCTGGCCAATTTTCGAAAAGTATTTGAACAAGGTTTTGCTGGAAGGGAAGTCAGGTGCCGAGGATCCAAGGGCAGATGCGGCAACACAGCGACCAGCCAAAGCAGAGCTGGGCAAAACCACTGTACAGGGTATACGGGCCAAATTGTAAAACTACTTGTCTAGGGTGTAGAATTAGCTGGTATCTGCAGGGTTGGAGTAAATTCTAGCCAAGATAATCAAGGCATTATTACTTTAGGCTGCCCACCTGGCTACAAACGCAGGGATATGTCAGATGTGAAGAAGTCGCCGATTTACCTACCACGATTGTATAATTTAACTAGCTTTCGGTGGTTACTTTACTGATGAACTAGAAGCTTTTTGGCAGGAAACGATGGGAAGCGCGCCACGAGCGTGTTGGCAATAAATCTTGTTCAAGACGGTTGATGTAGTTGCCTAGAAACCTTGGGACTGGTTTGGTTATTAAAAGTAGGACGGGATGGGCGGTAGATGTGCGGTGCTCACGTCTTATAGGCCAGTTGGCACAGGTTACCAACTAGTCGCCGTGGGTCTAGCCAGCTAGGAGCGAGTTCCAGCGGAAATTTTGTCGGGGGGAACACGCCCTCTTCGCAATTTGGAGCGGTGGGGCCAGGAAAGTCCCCTTACCCAGATCTAACCGCCTCGCAAGCCTTCGGAGGTAGGCTAGCGGCGCAGCTGATCGCGAGACCCACTGCTACACGAGTCAAACGGCAGCACGAAGACTAGAAGACGTGAGCTTCCGTCGGTGTAGACAGATGCGGAAGTCATTCATTGATGTCAGGAATTGCGATGACAAATTCACCCAGCCCGGAGTTTATAATCTCAGTCTGGACCTGCCTGCTCATCTTTCTTAAACCCGCTACTGACCATCCCCTATATGTTATAGCACGTCGACCCTCCGCTGTGACTTGACTTCTGCCTCAGCGAAGCGCACCTGCCGTGTCGCATACACCACATCGATATCAAGAAAATCCCCGTCCCTCCCCCCCCCCCCCCAAAATGGCGCCTACCTTTGATATCACCCCGGAGCGACAAGCTGGCCAACTTCACTTCTTCAAAAGCCAAGTTGTCGAGGCCAAGGCTCCCGCGCTAACGCGCAAAGACGCCGACCTCAGAGGCCAGACAGCCATCGTCACGGGAGGTAATGTTGGCGTCGGCCTAGAGACGGCTCGGCAACTTCTTGATGTGGGCCTGAGCAAGCTCATCCTCGCAGTCCGCAATGAAGAAAGCGGTCAGACCGCCGCCAAGGAGCTGCTGGTAGGGCGGGGCGACGACCAGAAGGTCGAGGTTTGGAAGCTCGACCTCAGTGAGTACGCATCCGTCACAGCGTTTGCCGAGCGCGTCGCAAAGCTCGATGCCCGCCCCGACGTGGTCGTGCTCAACGCCGGCGTGCTCTGCGCCAAGCCGACCCTCAACAGATCGACGGGTCACGACGAAGACGTCCAGACCAATTTCCTTTCCACCGTCCTTCTTCTCATTTTGCTCCTACCAATCGTCAAGACGAAACCTTCAGCAGCGAAAACAACCGCCTCCCCGGTGCCGCGCATATCCGTCGTGTCCTCCATCATGGCCCATTGGGCAAAGTTTGCTGAGCGCGACGCCGGCCCCTTGCTCCCAGCCTTTGACACCGACGACCCTACGAACTGGGGCATGGAGGAGCGCTACAGTACCAGCAAGCTGCTTACACTTCTCTTTCTTTCGGAGTTGATCCGCAGGATCCCACCCAACTTAGCCGTCATCAACGCCCCGACGCCTGGCGTGTGCTACGGCTCGCTCTTTACGCGCCAGACGGCGGGGACAGTGGTGGGGTTCATGATCGGCATCTTCTATCGTCTCGTGGGCCACTCATGCTCTGTGGGCGCCAGCCAGGTCCTCGCCGCGGCTATTAGAGCTGGCCCGGAGTCTCACGGGCAATTCCTTGAGAACGGGAAGTTGAGGCCGTAAGTGAACGTTCTTTGCCCGTCTTCCTTTCCTCCCGCTACGACTTCACTGCTAACCGATTATGCCATTTCACAGTCTTCCTGTCATCATGTACACGCCAGAGGGAGAAAAGGTGGCTCGGAAGCTATGGATGGAGGCGTTGCAAGAATTGGCTTTCGCAGATGTTGAGAATATTATCAAGGACCTGAGCACTTCTTGACCGCACGTAGCGAGTCTGTGTTGTCTCAAGGGAAGAATTATAGTGGGTTTCGGGCAAAATTGGTATACTTCTTATATCGTGGAGATATTTCCCAGCAGAAAATACATTTAAAAACAGAATGGGAGCATTTTCTGGGGAGTAACCCTCATGCCCTGCAAAGTCTCGCGGAGCCGGGATCGCTGCTGCATTTAAAGTTTTCAGGAGTTTATAACTTCTTCCCTGGTATTTTGGTGTTATCATGGCTGAGAACCAGTATCTTCATTATGGACTACTTCAATGTACATGCAGGTGTTGCCGTTGGGTTCGGTCTGTTCATTTTGTAAGTATTACCTACAGACCCCTTTATCAGCCTCTTCAGTAGTTTCCGAAAGCCATTGATATCTATTAATATCTACCATGTGCTCAAAAACAGCTCAATATCCAAATTTCTGGGTAGCTACAACGGGATCTATAATTGCCTGCTCATGTGACAACCACATATATCCCATAGATGTTCAGTGTGTTTACGGCCCTGGACATCCACTCCATGGATAGTTGCAGCTCGAATCGACCGTGCCACCGGTGATATCAACTCCATTGTAGGTGAAATTCTTGCAACTACCGACGCCGCAGAGAATGTAGTAGTCCGCCGCGCCAGGGGCAACCCAGCCTGTTATATTCGAAAAATTGATGTTGGCGACGGCTACGCCATTCGTGGGTAGTCCATTGGGGCCGCCATTGAGGTAGTCTTGCTCAATATCTATGCCCTGAGTCTTGATGTTAGAGACATAGATATTGGAGTACGTAACGTTTACAACGCTGCCAGTCGCATTATAGTCCGTTTTTATCCTTAGTCCGTAAGTCGAGTTAGTTACGGTAGAGTTTGTCAGCCTATGAAGAAACAGTTAGGGCTAGCGTGCCGAAAGCTCCCATCGATCCATGTTGGCGGAAAACTAGAACGTACAAGATATTGGTCACATTCTGCCCGGGCCCGGAGCCACCTCCTGCGATGGACAGTCCGTGGGTCCCCGAGCAGTAAAAGTTGCGGATGGTGACATTGTTAGAGACGGACAGTGCCACGCAGTCATCTTGACCCCAAACGGAGCAGTCTTGCATAAGTAGATTGCCCACGTTTCCGACGTTGAACCCGTCAGTGTTGTGTGCAGCTGACTTTCCGCCACTAATGGCATTTGGCGCGTCGCCCAGTGAGTTATTGACGGTAATTCTCTGGAAGACGGAATCATAGCATCCGTCAACGTCGATAGCGTGGGTTGGGGTGTTAAGGACATAAATGTCGGTCATGAGAGAGTGGTTAGTGAGCACAACCTTCATGAAGTTGCCTGGCCTGCGAAACACGTTTAGTTTCCAAATTTCTCTCCGTCTCTCCCTCCCTTCTCATGTTTGGTATACGTACTTAGGTGTGCCACCGTTCCCAAGCCCGTCCCAGTAGTGAGGACCACCACCATCGAAGAAGCTCCCCGGAGCTCCCTTGATGACCACATTGTTACCGCTGATCTGTACCATTTTGTAGCCCGAGCTGGGAGTGTATTCGAAGCTAGTATTGCCAACAAACGTAACAGTAGCGCCAACCTTTAATTTCGTCAACGGTAAGCTACTACTCTTTGGGACGGCGATATTGTCTAGAGTGATGTCGGAGCACGATGACTGCGCAGCGGCAATTTGTGACCAAGCTGTGCAGTGGCAAGCAGGGACGGCATTGGCCGTGGAACTAGCGCTTGTGGACGTTACTACAGAGGCTGTGCTTTGCGCTAGCGAGACACGCCAGTCAGCCTGCATCGTTCAAACACTACTCTCTATTATCTAGAGCAAGGGGTCCGACCTGTAGTAAGGCTCGCTGTGGAAGCAGGCGAGGTAGCTGAAGAACTCGTCGCTGTTGAAGTGGTGGTAGATGGTGTGTAAGTGTAGACGCAAGCGCACGCGCTTTGGACCTTCATATCATCACCATCGCAATTGGCAGCCCAGCTCGGGATTGCTACGGCGGACGTATATGCTGCGCAGAAGCTCAGGGCAGAGTTCTCGTTGCCAAGGAAAGCTCTGAGGCAGTTGTCGTGGGCGCAATCTCTGGCCGTGACGTATCCTTGCGTGACTGCGACTCCGGAGAGCAGCAGGATCAGAGGAGACACATGCATAGCGGTTGAGCCTGCAATTCTGCACTGTCTGACTCGGGCCGTGGTAAGCCTGAGCGCATGTGCAGTTCCTCGTTACAGGTTACGATTGAGGTTCCGCGCCGCTATATGTATCTACTCGGCCTTGGCAAAAGCTTGTCTGTGGAAGATGCCGCATTTGGATGGACGACACCCCTGACGGTTCCGACCCTCTGTTCCTGCGGCACGGTGGCAGCTACCATGCAGCTGCATCTTGCGCGGAGAATGACAGAATACTAGGGGCTCGTGGAAAAACTTTATCCACCATTGAACACTCTCGTAGGAGCCTGGGGGAGCGTAAAAATAACTGAAGCTTGTGTTTTTAAGCGGGGTTACCCCGCGAGGAACGGAAAGGCCACATTTAGACCAGTCAATAGTGTCTATCGTCTCCAGGCTCGGGCCATCTTACCGTCTCCAAGCTCGGAAGTCGGGGTAAAAGTGGCCGTCTTTAATGGATGCTGGCCAGGTACATTCTTCACTACGAAACCGAGTAGCTCGACTATCGCAGCACGTCACAATATCCTCGGGTGGCAGATTCGGATCCGAGGGTCACGATAAATGGCACGATCGATCCAGCAAAGTCACATATGGTGGCCACGGAAGGATGTTGAGTTGCTCGCGCAATACACCAGTATTGTGACGGCCAGCCAAAAATAATGTTTGTTTATGAACACCTTGGGTTAACCGTTAAACAAGAAATGCTAGGATGTGATGGCAGCTTGGTCAAGACCCAGCAGCTACCCAACCTGACGCACAGCTATGGCATGCTTAGCCAGTGGATGCTGGCCACCGCGTAGGTCAGGGGACCGAACAGAAACATTGTGAGCTGCATGGTCCAGAGTCTCGCAAGAAACTTTGCCTCCAGCGAGACCTCTATCTTCAGCAAAAAACTAACCGCAATAGCAAAGAAGATGGGCGATGTTCTTCAGGCTGCACAATCGGGGCTAACTGCTACATCTTGCCTGCACGATGTAACGCAGGCGTTTGCACTAATGCAATCGTATATAAATGAACTAAACTCCTGTTTCTGTTCTCCGGGCTAGGAGAAGGTCTTTTGTGTGTTTATTAAGCTACCAATTGCTGAACGAGACAAGGATAAGCGTAATACCCGCGGGAGTTTTGGGGAACTAGGTCGTCTACCTCAGCGGATCTTTCTGTCCCAGTCGTGATATATCCCCAATATCTTGTCCCAGCTCACACTCATGTAGTCCCAGTGACGTTGTCGCTGGTTCAGTATCACATCTTGGACTCGGTCACCATGGCCAGGTGGGTATCGGCAGGATATGTCGGTGTTGTTCAAGTTGCCGAGATGCCGGATTGAACTCCGGCTGTCGGTCGACCCAGGTCGAAAATCCAAGCAAATCAGTACTGGCTCCTTTCGAACGGAGACCTTGATGAAGATGATTCCCGCAGCCAACAGCGTGCGGACCTCGGGCTTCACATCAATCGAGAAGCCCTGTGGCTCACGTCGCATGAAGATAGAGTTATGGGGGCCCTTGGTCTTGAGCACGTTCTCGTATTCCATGGTCAATAGGTAGACAAGTAGGTCCTGCTCGTCTACGCCGGTCACGGCGTGGAGCTCGCTGAGACTGCGACAGGTAACTCGACGCAGGAGGAAGTCTCTCCAGGGCCATTCGGCAACGCGGATGTTCTTGGCGATCAGCATGATAAAACCGGCGATGATCCACGCGTAGGTGGTGAAGCCGAACGGATCGACACCCTGCAAGGCGATGCTGTTCTTCACAAAGGTACCCAGAAAGATGCCGATCATCAAGCCGCCGACTGCGAGCGCCGAGCAGAGCGCGAGTACAGTGTAGACGTACGTGGCGCAGTTGACACGGATTGCTGTCTCTTCGAACACCCACTCGTTCGCCTCTTTGGCCAGCTTGTCTTGCCTCGACTTGGCCCCTTGAAGTTGCTGATGCCTCTGTTGAGCTGGCGTCTTGTTCCATACCTCTGTGCTTGTGTGCTTCAGGGCGAGCGTGGTCTGACGCTCTCGCTTCGCTAAGATGGACCACGACAGTGACTTGAAGTCCGACTGCGGAAGACACCCTGGGCTTCGGGATTCAAACGTGTGCGTGCTAAGGGAAAGGAGTCCCGTGAATCTCGGGGCTCTCGGTAGCATATGCTCCTCGCTCTCAATAGGGAATAGCTCGCGGAGCCCTGATACCGACGACTGCAGGCTGCTGACGAAGTCGGGGGCGGTGCAGAGCAGTGGGATGAGGATCCCGATGGCCTGAGACAGATCCCGCAGCTCCAAACTTACGGCCTCTGCCATGGCCCCCGTCTGCGTGTTCTGGATCTCGATCTTTGCGCTCATAGCCGAAACAGAACCGCTCCGCACGCTGCCACTATCCCCCCTTTTAGGTGTATTGAGCGCAATTGCTGCTTTCTGCGCCAGCCAGAAACCCATGTACGAATACTGGATGTGCTTGACATTGTTCGTCCCCGAAAGCTCCGTGCCCCTGTCCTGATGGAGGAGCACGGGGACAGTGCAGTCAACGGTACCCGCCTCGTACACGATCGAGCAGATATCGAATCCATCACTGGGGAATTCGCTGTCGAAGGGGGCCTTTAACTCGCGTATGATATACAAGAGTGTCGATGAGGTCCAGTTATTGATGAGCGTCGTGTAGCTGAAGTAATGGGAGCTCTCGTCTGCTTCGGTCTTCTGGGTGAAGGCCTCGAGCTCCTTCAACCGGGCTTCGCTGTAGAGTGGCGTATACCATTGTCGTCCGAGCCCCCCACGACCCACCGTGCCTCCAATTCTGCCCATTCCACCCATTCCGCCCATGCTGCCCATGGACGTCATGCCTCCCATGCCTCCCAGGCCTCCCATGCCTCCCATGCCTGACATTCCTCCGATACCGCCCATAGTACCCATTCCAGCGCCGCCCATGCTGGAGCCAAAGGACAGATCATATGGTGCATAGTGCAACATATGCTGTCCGTGCTTTGGATATAGACCTCGGGGCATCTTTCCATCTCCCTCGTCCCCGTCGTTATCGTCATCATTGTTTTCATTCCCCTCGTCTTCCTGATTCTGCCCCTTAAATCCGGCGTGTATTGCTCCTGAGCGTGACTGTTTCTGCATCATGCGCAGGGTGCTTCCTATCCCATCGAGCAGGGCTTTGTATTGCTTAGAACGGCTCGCCATGTTGACGGAGCGCTGGGCAAATTTGTCGGGGTCCATGGCAAGGACTTTGAGCTTTGCAGCATATTTCGACAGGGAGCTGAGCACCAGACCGTGCCAGTGCTTGTCTTCAAACACAGACACGGCAATCCTGCAGGTGATGGCCGTGACGTAGTCGACAAGTGCACAGTACTTGGCCATATTAACGACAGACCGCGCCGAATCTCCAGCTTTGTCGCGAAGGCCGCGTTCTTGTTCCTGCCGCTCACGCAGGATGTTGAAGCTGTTGGCGTATTCCGCATCATTGTGGTTCTTGTTGGAGAGGTCAAAGACCACCGTACCGTTGTCTACCCGACACACGTGGAGGTTGACCAGCAACTGATCTGCCAGCCCCGAGAGGCCATCGTACGATGCTTCCGCGTTCGGCTCCGGGAATGCAGCACTTCCCTCGAAAGGCACCGCGGAGGCGGTGTCTTTTGCTGACTGAATCAAACGGTCGACTTCGAGCTCCCACAGTAAGGTCTCCTCGTCTTCCGAAATGTCGTACGCGGTGATATCGTCTAGCTTGATGATCCTGGCCGGTCCCGGCTTCTTGTCTTTCGTGTATGCCTTGTTGTTTTTGTGGGCGTGCACATAGCCGAGAATGTCTTCCCTACTGGTTTTAAACCCAACAGACCCGGGGAAGTCGGCCTTTGTGGGTATGTCTTGGTGGGATCCTTGAGAATCACTATAGCTCTTGTCCGTTTTTCTCGGGTACGAGGCATATACTCTATGCTTCTGCTTCGCCATGATCGTCATTGACTTCGTCGAGACCTAGGGAGCTGCGGTTCCGGGCGAGTCCACGAGGCAGGCGCCACGGGAACGGGAAGAATTTCTATCGTGCAGGGTCTTCCTTCTTGTGTGGCTCGGAGCCTACCTATGCAGAGAGGCCTGAGAGGCCTCTCTGCCTGGGCCTTGGCTAGTTTAGTGCGCCACCTACGAGGGGGATATTTTCTGAGCACATAGCGGCCTGCTAAGAACATGTATGCTAAGGCGGGCTTGGCGGGTTCGAGACGGGGTGTGATTAGGTACCATTTTCAGCGCGTAGCACACTCCCAAACTATGCGCAGGTGGCGGGCTTGTAAGCAAGGATCTACAATCCATGCTATGTAGCTGTAGTTCTAAGAACGGGAAGGATTGCTCCCGCGCCACGGGGCTGAGGCAGCCCAACGAATGCGGTCCAATCCGCCACGATAGACCCATGTCGTCGGCGGGGTCCAAGGCTGCCAATAGCTGGATCAGGAAGCTAGCCCCGAGTGCAAAGCTGCCGTTAAACAGCAGCAGTATACGCTTGGGAGGCCTTAGACAATGAAAGGCCATACTACTTGGGAAGCCGATAGGCAGCGGGGCCGACTCGGATATACCTGCAAGTGCTCTCGCCAGCATTGGACTGTGGCCGAAGCGATTGATGCCAACTCCACTCCATACCCACGATTGCTCTTCTTCAGTGCAGAGGTGCAGCTCCGTGATATTCAATGGCGTCTGACGCAGGAGTTGCCCACATCACAGCACTCTACAACAAGGTGCTGGGGGGTCGGTATGTCCCTGACCTCTCATCTGGCCCACCAGGCGCTATCAGGCAGGATGCCAGCATCACGCCAACTACAAATGACAATGCCCTAATGCGCCGTTCCGTGACCAATAAGGACGGAATCCCAGAACTAAAAACGGTGATCCAGTTCGAGGATGACAAGGGCAAGAACATCATCGAGTTTGATGGCTACACATTCCCCACGGACGACGAGAAGGCCGAGGACAGCGAGGCAAAGGAGGCCGAGGATGATGAATTTGCAGGCTTCCCACTCCTGCTCAAGGCTGTCATTGGCACCAACCGGAGTCTAGAGTGGCGTCTCGAGGTACAGGCACCGGGTCTGATTGCCATCTTTCGTGAGGTCGGGGCCAAATTTCAAGAGCTTAACCTGCACTCGACGCCTCTCGTCATCGAGCACCCGTTCAGATGCTTATTCTTCTTGCGCGACCAGCTGGAGAGCCTACCCCGAGAGCCCCTTGACCCCGACACGCGCATCGGCCTTGGGCAGCTCCTCAGCTTCATCAAATCCCCCATGGGGCACCAGAGGGACATCGAAGCATACAATGACCAGGTGACCAGCGGCGGAAAAATCTCCTTCTTTATGCTCTGGATGCTCTTCGCCCCGTTCGAGCCCGTCATTCGCTGCCGCCCAAACCAAAAGATTGAAGACAGCCAATGCTTCATCCTGGAGTCTTTCAAACCATTTTATTCCAACGGTGTCCCCATGTGGGAGCTATCCCTTCTATTTGGCACCTGCAACTCGGAAGAGTATTTCGTCAGGCGCAAGACCAAGTACATCAAGTATTTCGACGGCTTCCGACGCATCGATCACCACAGTATGCGTTTCATCCCTCTCCGGATACTCCAGGAAGGTAGGTCACACTCGATCCGCGAATCACTCGTAGGGAGAGGGAAATCATACGTCGAAGTCTGTACGAAGAAGTACAGCCTCTGGCACTACAAGGGATGGGCCTATCTGTCGGGCAGTGGTAAGGCCAAGGAAATGAGCACTCATATGGACCGTCGCATAACGGTTTGTGTGCCAGGAAAACACTGCGACAGCGCGCGACTGCTAATCATCCCTTGTAGGTAAATGAGCGAGTGGTCATTGACCGCAGCAGCCAGGATAAAATTGGCAGCGTGAGCGACGACCGCGGCGAATATGTAGCTCGACGTCTCAGCAAGGTGCTACCAGAGCCTCCGGCCACAGAATCCTCCCCGCTAGATACCACAGAACCCGAGTCCTCCCAGGTGCAATCCAGTCCACGCGGGGGCCTTTTGGGGTTCACGCCAGAGGGCTGGAGCCAAGTCAGAGGCGATTGGGGAAGCATTGATCCCACGGGATATTCCAAGCCAGAACTCCCACCCATGACGGACGATGACTACATGATCTGCCGAAACGTGACGAGTGTATACGCTCTGAGGCAGAAGATCTGGGTCAAGATGGTCAACTTCAACCATCTGTCGGAGATTGTCTTCAACGGCGACCCGTTCCGATCACTCCAATTCCCCTCTCACAGAAAGCAGTTCATCCACCGGCTGGTAGAAGGGTTCCAGAAAGGAAAGGGTGGCTCGTATGACGACGTGATTGAAGGCAAGGGTAAAGGGTTGATTTTCCTACTATACGGCCCTCCAGGGCTGGGAAAAACACTAACGGCCGGTAAGAAGGGTCCTAATTATCGAGGCGAAGAGGGTTATTGACTGACCTATGTCCAGAGAGCGTTGCCGAGGTTGCAAAACGACCACTATATCATATCAGCGCAGGCGAGCTTAGCACCGATGTTAGTTCCTTGGAAGATGAGCTGCGGACAATATTCCGGATGGGGGCTCGATGGAATGCGATCGTGCTTTTGGACGAGGCAGACGTCCTCATGAGCAAGAGAACAAGCGATAACCTAACGCGGAACTCGGTGGTTGCTGGTAAGAGAGATCACACCCGGAGGATTGGATCCTAAAACTGACGAGGCCCCAGTGTTCCTTCGCATGCTCGAATACTACCGCGGTATGCTCTTCCTTACTACGAATCGGCGAGACGACTTCGACGACGCCTTCTTCGTGAGTTCTCGGCACCTAAGCATTGAGTATGCTATGCTGCTGGCGAGGCCGACTAACCATGTGAGCACAGAACCGAATACACGTCACAATAGAGTATAGCGAGCTGGACGCTACCTCGAGGACAAACATTTGGCGCAGTCACATTGCGCGAGCCACAAAGGAGAACCGACGAACTGACCTCTGGACGGAGTCAATGTACGAGGCTCTAGGGCAAATAAAGCTAAATGGGCGAGACATCAAGAACTACGTCCGGACGGCTTACGCTTTCACGCGTGCGATGGATGGCGAGGATCTCGGTCTAGAACAGGTCGTTTCGGTCCTACGCAACAGTCTCTCGGGTTCCGGCGTCCCTGGGAGCATCGTGTTTGAGTCAGCCCAGGGAGTAGACAGTGTACTGGGGAAGCTAGACGAGCTGGTGCATAGAAGCGTTAAGACGATGGAAAATAGCTTCGGGGATGCACTCGGCGTTGTAAATGGGAGAACTTGATGATTTTGGTGGGGGTGAGTATTAAACCACAGGGGGTAGTTCCAGCCTCCACGTCACTCTATTCCAACCTCTTTTCCATGGTGTTGACGGGCCTGGGTAAAAGCAGCCTAGTTCCGCATTCTATGCAGACGGAGTCCACTCCAGAACCTTACATACCAGCCTTGGAAGGAGAGTGTCTCAGGTTAGCTATGCGCTTAGCGAGGTCGTATATAAGGCCTGTTGGCGAGCTGCGGGCTAGAATATATGACCGCCTCCCCCCTGAGCCTGTTCTAGTGCCGACGAGTCGCGCTAAGGAGACTGAATAGTCCGTGTCATATACATCACGCTCTCTCCTTACTATCTGTTACTGTACGCTTAGCACTATCTACTTCACTTTGTATCCTTGCCTTGATAGAACCCCCGCTGCCCATGGGCAGTTTCTTTTCACTAGTAAGGGAGGTTAGTGTCAAAGCCGCTGGTCCTGACCACGGATCAGACTACCTGTTACAATTGTTACAAGTAGATAGCCCTAGCTGCCTAGCAACCGCCCAGCTATCTATCATTATAGCTGATGGCCCTGAATATAAATTAGACTGCTTATTATAAGTGTTACAAGCAGATAGCTCTAGCTGCCTAGTAGCTGTGTAATGCCCTAGGTAGGTATTAGGGGGTGGAAGCTTGGCTATAAAAAGGAGAATGTATTTGGTTGCTAGCACTAAAGCTGTAACAGAGATGTTACAACACTAAGATCCTAAGGTTAGTTGTTACGATCAAGGCATCAGCCACCTCCCCGCGACCGCCAACAGGGCCTAGCGCTTAGAACTAGCGGTCAGCAGTGGCAGAACCCCTGATGGATGCCTCAGGCACCTATACAGATGCCCAGCCAGTAAGAAAGGATCACCTAGAGCACTATGGTAAGCCTAGCGCTCTAGATCATTTAGATCACTATAATAAGCCAAGTAAGCTATAAAGAGCAACCTAATATATAAGACTATAGTCTCTACCTAGATAGATTAGTTAGCCTTTACTCTTTAGTAATTAATCTACTTAGTTTATAAGCTTAATACTTGCACTATTAGATCTTATCTTTTATTAATTAATACTTTACTCGTCTTTATCCTCCCTACTTTAGGAAAGAACCTCCTATATATTAAGAATATTAACCTTAGGATCTTAGTGTTATAATATATTAATTACTCTCTTTTAAAGGTTAAGACAAGTATAATTAATAATATTTTATAGTTAATATATCTAGTAAGACTACCTTATCTACTAGTAGTTGTAACTCTAGTAAGTCTGATAAAAGTAAAAATAAGGCCCTAGCTTAATACAGCCTTAATCAAGAAATAAAAGATATAGGAGAAGATAGTAGAGATAATATTAACTATACTTATAAAAAGCTTAAAAATAACTTTAATAAAATAGCTAAAATCTTAAAAGAAGTCTATAATAAAGTATATTAAGTCCTTAAACTTATTAATAAAGTTAACTTATTATATATTATTACTAATGTTATTATAACCCTTATTATAAGATAAGAGAAACTTAAGCTTAATCTATTATAGACCTTGAATAATACCCTTAGATAATTAAATAGCTACCTAACTTAAATAAAAGCCTACTATTATTTTTATAATAATAGCTTTTAAAATAAAGCTAAAAAGGTAGTATATACTGTTTTATGTCTTAAAGGAAAAGCACTAGTCTAGTTTAAACCTTATCTTATAGAATTCTTTAAAAAAGAATTTACCCTTGTATTATAACTTAAAACTTAAAGTATATTTATCTTTTATATTAAATATAAGTATACCTTAAGATCTTTATTCTAGGAACTTAATAAAAGATACTAATAAAAATAAGACTTATACTAATTTAAATAAAAAGGATTAGTAATTTAATATATAACAGACTTTTAATAGCTTTATTTACTCCTTAACTATATAGATAAAACTAAGAAGTTCTTATTCTATTAAAAACTTAAAAATAAAGTTAAAAATAAAGTCTCTAAGCTTAAAACCTTAGAGGATTTTCTATTATATATTAAAATAGTAACTTATATTAATAACTAACTATATAAATAAAAGATAGAGAAATAATAATAAGAATTAAAATAATAAGTAAATACTAGAAAATTATAATAAAATAACTAGTTTAAATACTTTACTAATACTAGAAAATAATAATATATAAAACCTATATAGAGTTTATAGATTTAAATATAACTCAATAAAAGCTTAAATAAGACTTTAAAGATATTAAGTATTATAACTACTAGAAAAAGAGATATTATATAAATAACTATAGATAACCTAAGAAAATCAGCTAGAAACTAATACTTAAAAAGTAATCTATTAATTTAATATAATATAAACTAGCTTAAACCTTAAATATAACTATATAAAATAACTTAGCTTATAATACTATAGATCTTAATAATATCTATACTATAATACTAATAAAAAGACTATTTTTAGATTAATATATAGCCTTAAATAAATTAATAACTAAAGAAGCTATATTATACCCAGGGCTGTAAATTTAGTTAGTACTTTTTAGAGTACTAACTAATAAACTAATAAACTAATAAACTAATAAACTAATAAACTAATAAACTAATAAACTAATAAACTAATAAACTAATCCTCCTCTTCCACTTC
>MU270061.1:80486-97280 GCA_021432635.1 Thozetella sp. PMI_491 | reverse complement strand
CTAAAGGGATCCGTTTAATATTATAAGTAGCTAGAATTTTACCCTTGTTTTTATATTTATTAAAGGCTTTATAAAATAGCTATTGATTTTCCTAGCTATATTTAATTAAAGTAGTGATTCGTTGTATTTTATTTATTAATCCTTTAGCCTTTAAATTAAAGCTATCTTTAGCTGATATTATATTATTTGTATAGCTAGATAGCTCTTCTTTTACAGTAGATTATAATAGGTATTCTTTTAATATATCTTTTACTACTATATTTAAAACGTGGGTAATACAATAGATATCGTATAGATTTTTATCTATATTATTATTTATTACTTTTATAAGAGTATTATTATTAAAGGCATTATCTCGGGTAATACTAAGAATATTAAGTATCTTTAAGCTATAAAGCTTTAAGGTATTTATAAGCTTAGTATAAATATACTAGCTGGTATAGCTTTTAATAAGCTTATTAAAGCTAATTAGCTTATAATTTAGCTTATATTTAAGGTTAATATAGATTAAAAGTATGTTAAAATAAGCTGTTTAGTTACTAGTTGTCATAGCCACTGGCCCTAACCACGGATCAGACCATCCACTGCGAGCATATAGACGAACAGATAGCCACAGCTGCCCAGCAGCTGTCCAGCCACTGATCTCTGTACGGCTGCATACGTCAAGATCGTAGCAAGCAGAGGAGCTGTGGACGCCCAGAGGCCCTAGCTCCCTAGATATACCCCTGATCAGAGCTGGAGAGCAGCTACGCTGCCTTCTTCTCCTTGATCTCTATCTTAGAGTCTTTAGTTACTTATCCAGAGTATAGTCAACCAGCCCTATTACTGCCCTATGAAGCTCGCTGTAATACTACTCTAAGATCTAAAATACCACAGCTGGGAAGCTTAGAATATCTCACCCTCGTAGACGACCTACGCCAAGCTCTGCGGAGCTGTTCTATAATAGAACAATCTCAGCTCTAAGGAGCTGCCGACTACTACCTGTGCCAAGCGCTAACTATACCCAGTCTGACTAGCCGGATCACGATCCTACTAGTGCCGACTTACACTCCCTTTCTCTAACCTAATTTACTAATAAGTAAGCGATAAAACTATTAACTTATGACTAACACCTTAATTATAACTAATATTATTCCTTTCTTACTTTCTCTGTTTTTACGCGTTTTTACGCTTAATCTCTACTATATATATATACGTAGGAGGAAGCCCTACAAATACTTATTATATAATATAGGAGTAATATATTATAAACCCCCTTTCTTCCTTTAAGCCCTAATTATACCACTCTCCACTCTAGGAAACCCTTCTTATATATAAGAATAGCTTTAAGAAAACCCTTATATAGAGCTATAAGCTTGTTATTAGGAGGTGCCTTTATTTACCCCCTTACTACTATACTAGTCCCTCTAAAGGATAACATCCCTTTAATATATAGATTCCTTGCCTTAAAGGATAATTATCAGAGCTGTGCTAGGCACTAAATATATTAGAAGTAGCGGAAAGCTATTATAAAAGACATAGTATTATTAGATACTATCGATAACAAGCAGCTTTCCACTAAGATTTAAGACTATATTATAAAGCTCTTAGTGTAGCCCCTAAGACTAATAGTTAAAGGCTAAAGTAAGCCTATAAAGCTTATATATAACAACCTAGTTGATTAGATCCTTATACACCCTGCTATAGGAGAACTATTATTAGCCTTAATAGTAATAGATAAATACTATAAAGACTAGATAATAGAGCTACTATAGTTATTATATATAGTATAAGACTAGCTCTCCTCTTACTTTAACTAATAAGTTATACTAAAAGATTAAGTTTATTCTTTAGAAGCTTTTATAGCTAACTCTTTGATATAATAATATAACTAGGTACTGCTTAGTATAAAAGCACTATCCCTAGATTAATAGTAAGTACTTATAACGTTAAGCTAACCTAAAACTATCCCTAACCCCTCCTATCTAGAAGACCTATAAGTAGGGAAGAGTCTAGACTATAAGGACTAAGAAATCTAGATTAAGAATAAACTAATAATAGATCAGGTAATCTTTTTTACTAAGGTAGAAAAAATAGCTTATATTATCAGCTAGACCACTAGTGTAACAGTATAATAACTATATCTATAGATAGCTTAAGGTATAGTTAACCCCTTTATAGATTCTATAAAGCTATTAGACTTCCTTAGTACTTATTTCTCTAATCAGATAAGGAAATAAATAGCCTATATAAAGCTTAAGCATATATAATTTATAAAAGGCTTTGATTTCAACGAGTTTACTATAGAGTTTATAACCTAAGTATAGTATACTAAACTATATAAGGAAGACTAAAAAGAAACTCTATATAAAATGCTTTATATAAACCTTAGGAAAGCTATAATTAGCTAATATAATAATATCATAATATTATTCTAAGAATATATTGTAATAACTAAAAAGCATGCCTTCTTAAACTAATAAGAGTATAAGTAGGCAGCTTGCCGCTAGTAAAGCACCTTCTAGTAAATAAGAACCCCTAGATTAGTATTATATATAACTTTATTTTTTGTCTAGCCCTATAGAGGAATATCCTATCTAAGACTTTTTATACCCCTAGTAAAGGCTACTCCTTAACTAGTAGCGCTAATTAAACACTGTTTTAACTATAATTAACCTAGCTATAAAGTTATAACATACCCTAAGCTAAAACAACTTAGACTAGTTATATAGATCTTAAAGCCTAATAAGGATAATAATAGTAATACCTTAAGAGAAGATTAAAAGGAATAGTTAACTAGTAATAGTACTAGGAGCTTTAATTATAACTTATTAAACTAGTGGGCTAGGAGTAAGCCTCTGCCCTAGCTGTTATTATAGTATTAATAAGAGCTAACCTTAACCTTATACGTCTAATTAGGGAGAAGTAACTAATAATACCTGTAAAGCTTTTATTTACAAGTATAACACTATAATTTAATACTTTAGTTAATACTAGAGCTAATATTTACCTTTTACTATAACTAGACCTTATTAAACAAGTTACTAAACAGCTAGGAGTATAGTATTAAAAGCTACTAAAGCTAGTCCCTATTAAGAGCTTTAATAGGGTCTTATCTTAAAAGATTTTTAGTGCTTTAATAGTTTATTTATTATTAGATTATTATAAGCTTTTAAATTAATTATTACTAGAGCTAGCGATAAGCTATAAGTTAATTATAGGCAGTAAGTTCCTAGAGGAATACTATATTATTATTATACTATACAATTGTAAAATCTACTAGCCTTTTACCTTCCTACTTATATATAATATCTCTAATATTATCCTTCCCCCTTATATAAAGCCCCTATGTATAAGGATAAACTATTAGTATAATATTAAACGTTATACTTTAGCTTAAAACTATAATAAGAAGCACTGATCAAATAGGTGCTACTTAAGATAAATATCTATAATCTAAAAAGTATCTTTAGACTTTAAACCTATAAGTAAACCTAATTATTACTCTCTAGCTATAAGTAGACCTATTATAAGGATAAAATATATTTATAACTATTCCTAAGATAATAGTCTTAAAAAGATAAAGTATTATCTTAAGGATAAGCTCTATATACTACTACCTTTATTATAAAAGCTACTAAAGATAAAGAATTAATTATCCTTTATCTCCTTATCCTTAATTAGTACAGCTAGGTTTAAAAGAGAATAGTTATAGATAGAGAATAATATAGATCTAGACTACTTTATTAGAACTATCTCTTTAGATAAGATTAATATTATGATTTAAAATAAAAGGCTAGAGACTCTCCTTAATAAACCTAAAATAAAAAAGTTAGTCTATAAGTACTAGCCAGACTATCTTATAGATCTAGCCCCCTTTTTCTCTTATTAATAATCTAATAAGCTACCCCTAGATAATTAATAAGGTAAGATTAAGATTAACCTAACTACCTCTTTTAAGGTTAAGATATACTTATTATATAAAATAAGTATAGACTAGCTAGAGTATATATAAGACTATCTAATAAAGAGCTATTAAAAAGGCTTTATTATATATAGTAAAGCATCTATAGTATTACCTGTCTTTATTATTAAAAAACCCTATAGAAGATAGTGTTTCTATATAGATTATAAGCGCTTTAATACTATCTTTAAGAAGGATATCTTCCCCTTACCCCTAATTAATAAAATACTGGACTAGATCTCTTATGTAAAGGTCTTTATAAAGCTAGATATCTGATAAGTATTTTATTAGATTAAGCTCTATCCTAACTTTATTGATCTAACTATATTCTAGACTAGGTTTAATACGTTTATATACTAGGTTATACCCTTTAGCCTAACTAATAGGCTAGCAGTCTTTTAAGCCTATATTAATAAAGTATTAGGCGACTTACTAGACATTTATTATACTGCCTATATAAATAATATATTAATCTACTCTAATCACTTAAAAGATTATAATAGCTATATATAACAAGTAGTTAAACAGCTATAAAACACTAGACTATATAATAATATTAAGAAGACTAAGTACTATACTATTAGTATTAAGTTTCTAGGATTTATAATTATTATAAAAGGTTTTTATATAGATCTTAATAAGATAGTTATAATTATAGACTAAAAGCCCCCTAAAAATATATATAGGATATACTTTTTTATTAAGTTCTATAACTTTTACTATTATTTTATATATAACTTTAGTTATATTATAAAGCCTTTAACAGATCTAACCAGGACTAGTATATTATTTATATAAGAAAAGTATTAATAAGATATATTTAATCAACTAAAATATAGCCTAACTAATACCCCTATCCTTAGTTATTACTTACTAATTACTAAGACTATACTAGAAATAAATACCTTTAATAGTATTTTAAAAGTAGTACTACTTTAGAGATACCCTAATTAAAGCTAGTATTTAATTAGTTATTTCTTTAAGAAGATGGTTAGTGTTAAGACTAAATATCTAATCTAGGATAAGGAGTTACTAATAATAGTTTACACCTATAAGTATTAATGAGCTAAGCTTATAAGACTAATTACCCCTTTTATAATTATAACTAACTATAAAGCTCTTAAGCACTTTATAATTAAGTGTCTCCTAAATAATAGATAAATATATTAGGCTTAGGAATTATCTACTTATAACTATAAGATTACTTATTAATTAGATAAGTAAAATATCCTAGCTAATGCCTTATTAAAGAAGTTAAAGCTTATTTATATAATAAGAGAATATTATAATTAAAAGTAAACTATAAAAATACTAGATCTTTAGTAGATAATTCTTATTTATATAATCTCCTTGCCTACTATTAAAATCACTATTATAAAACTATTAGATAATATATTATTAATAGATTAGATCCTATAGGTAAATTAAACTATAACAAAGAGTTAGTAGTATATAGACTCTCTTAATTAAGGCTTTAAAATAGATCTCTTACTTTATAATAATCTTCTTATTATCCTAGATATATTAGGTTTAAATAGTATGCCTTTCTAGACTACCTTTATTAAACAGGCTTATAAACTTAAAGTTAGTAGGTATTTAAGACGTAGTAAGA
This sequence comes from Thozetella sp. PMI_491, assembly GCA_021432635.1. NCBI lineage: Eukaryota > Fungi > Ascomycota > Sordariomycetes > Chaetosphaeriales > Chaetosphaeriaceae > Thozetella > Thozetella sp. PMI_491. The sequence continues at coordinate 91,725 of MU270061.1, read as the reverse complement.
CAAAGGAACTATTAAAAAGGCTGTATTACTAGCTGTTGCTAAGCGTTAATATAGGACGATATATTACAAACTATTAATCTTATTATTAAAGTAAGATCCTATATAATAAGACCCTTAGACTACTTTAACTACTTCTTATCCTATTAATACTATAGTAAGACATTACAATTAATAGTAAGGATATATTTAAGGACTATACTAGATATAACTATGCCTAGGTTATTATAGATTACTTTAATAAACACCCTTTTATACTTTTAAGGTATAAGGCTAATACTATTAAAAATATAATAAAACTATTTTATACCTATATCTAGTATATCTTTAGCTCTTTTAATATTATAGTCTCTAATTATAGACTATAGTTTATCTTAGCCTTTATAGATAAGATATACTAGCTAACAAGTATAAAGTAGAAGCTCTCTACTATTAATTATCCCTAGATAAATAACAACTCTAAAGTAGTGATATAGTAGATCAACTAAAAGCTGTATTATTACTATAGCTACTTTTAAAACGACTAGTTGGAGTACTTACTAGTATTAGACTTTATATAGGTAACTACTCCTTATATAAACATTAAAGTAGCTCCCTATAAGATTAATATAAGGATAATATTAAAGCTATACTATAATTAGTATGAGTAGACAATTGCTAAGTAAGGCTATACTAAGGATTTAATATAATTAAAGGCCTAGTAGTTTATAAACTATACTTATAAAGTGTAAAAGTAGGTAAAGAAATGCCTAGTTATAACATAGGCTTATTAGAGCTACTAAGCTAATAAGTACCACTAAAAGCCTAATTTTAGAGTTAGTGACTAAGCCTTTATCTCTATAAAGGGATAAAGCTCTGACCAGCCTAGTCTAAAGCTAGGGAAACAGATAAATAGCCTGTTTAAAATTATAAAGGCATATAATAATACCTATATATTAGATCTTTTACTATCCTATAAAATATACCTAGTATTTAATATAAGCTAGCTATAGAAGGCACTAGACAACCTACTCCTAGGGTAACTATAGCTAGAGCTAGAGCCTAATATTATTAATAAAAAGCCTAAATAAGAGGTTGACTATTTAAAGGCATTATATATCTACTATAAGAAACTATAATATAAGGCCTAGTAGATAGGATATAATCCTAACGATAAGTGATACTACACCTCTAGCTTTTATAACGCACTACAGACGATCTAACGCTTTTACAAGGAATATCTAGATACTCTTAGACCACTAGTAAAGCTAAATAAGTAGCTCTAAGCTACTAGGGACGATTAGTAGCTAGATAGCTCTAATTAGGATAATAAGCCTTATAAACTTAGCACCTAGAGAAACCTCTGCTAGTAGCCCTACTTTTAATAGATAGTAATCCTAAGGGTTACTAACTCTAGATTCCCTTATAATTTAACTGTAATCTTAGAGTTATAATCCCCCTAAGCTTTGCCCTATCTAATAACCAGATAAAAATGCCTTTATTAAAAGGGGTAGGGTCAGTATTTTCTAATACTTACCCTAAGAATATACTAGCAGACGCATTAACATAACAATCTAGCCAACTATTTAGGGTCCTAGAGGCAAACACTAGGCTAGCATTCAACTCTAGATATAGTCAGGAGTTTTTCTTTATAGAACTATTCCTACTACCTTTCCAGACGTAAAAAGCCGGCTAAAATCACTGGTAATAGTAATAGGTTTCCTTATATACCTGCCCCTAACTTTGAGGTCTCTTAGTAAGATAAACAAACCCCACGTGCTCTATAAACGTTACTTTAGAGCTAAAAAAGATAGTATCTAAACCAATTTATAAGGGCAACCTCTAAGTATACTGTTAAGCCTACTGAGAACATCCTTGTTAAGGTTAAGCTCTGCCTAGCGGGATTACTTATATAACCTGGAGGGACGTAGATAGTGGCTGGCTTCCTTTTTGCATGGAAAAGAGAGGGTTAACACAGGAAACCTTAGAGGATGGAGTGTGTACTTGGCGTTGCCTATATTAGTTTACTTTACTTCTTACCTTCTTTTTTCAGGGATGAAAAACAAGCTTTAGGAGGGGGGTAGTATTATAGCTACTAGCCCTAACCACGGATCAGACCATCCACTGCAAGCATATAGACGAACAGATAGCTATAGCTGCCCAGCAGCTGCCTAGCCACTGATCTCTATATAGCTATATATATCAAAATCGTGGCAAGCAAAGGAGCTGTGGACGCCTAGAGGCCCTAGCTCCCTAGATATACCCCTGATCAGAGCTAGAGAGCAGCTACGCTGCCTCCTTCTCCCTGATCTCTATCTTAGAGTCTTTAGTTACTTATCCAGAGTATGGTCAACCAGCCCCGTTACTGCCCCGTAAAGCTCGCCGTAACACTAGTAGTCTAGATATTAAGTATAATAGAAAAGGTGTTATTATTATTAATATAGTTTTTAAGTTTATAAGTAAGTGTTTTTAAGGCTTTTTTATAAGTATTATCTAATAAGCCTTTAATTTTCCACCTATTTATAATAGGTATAGCTTTATTATAGTAATATAATAGGTCGTAGAAGCTAGTTAAGCTTAAAATATTAAACGATAAGTTATTTTTAACTATAAAGTTTAATACCTTATATAAAGCTTTGTTTTCGTTAAAATCATTTATAGTAGTAGATCATATACGTTTACAGCTTTCTAATTGATTAAAGAAGCTGGTTTTAACTAGTAGATTCTTTTTTAATTCCTCTGTTTTTTTAGATTCTTTATTATAAGTAATATTAAGATGTTTATATTTATAGTGCCAAACGTAGTTTAAGGATTAGAAGCTATTAAGTTTATCTATCTTTTTATAAGAGTATATAGTATATTTTATTAATACTTTACGCTTTTTATTATAGTTAATTAGCTGTAAATCTCGAGTAAATAAGCTGTTATTAAAGATATATATATCTATATCTAGTAATTTAAAATTGGCTTTATTATATTTAGAATTGATATATTAATTGCTTTACTGGTTATTAGGTTGGCTGATTTATTAGTTAGTTTAGTCGTTAATTTACTGGCTATTTTCGTCTAATATTTATATATCCTCTATTATAATAGAAGGGGTAGCTGGTAAAGTGGGGCTATAAGATCCGTTAGAAGCTATTTTATATAAGTAGTGTAAGTAGTATAAGTAGTAGTATAAGTAGTGTAAGTAGTATAAGTAGTAATATAAGTAGTGGTGGATAAAAAAAAAGTAAAAGAGTATAAAGTAAGAGGGGAGCTTTACTTTTATAGATTTTAAATATATATCTAGAAGATTCTAGTAATATCTAGTTACTTATTAATATATTAGCTTATTAATCATCTTAAATATATTATTATATATCTTATATAGATTTAAAAGCTGATTTATAAGTATTAATAATTATTAATAAGTAATAGAATCTAATAGAAACTACTAGAATCTTCTAGATTTTAAAAGTAATAATATATATAATTAATAATATATATATTTAATATACTTATTAGTATTTTAGTTAGTATTAGTACTAACTAATACTAACTAATACTAACTAATACTAACTAATACTAAGCTTAGTTAGTACTAATCTTGACTAATACTAAGCTTAGTACTTATTTTCCGTGACTAATACTAACTAACTAATACTAACTAATACTAATACAAAAAAGTAGTAACTAAAATCACAACCCTGATACTATAAAATACTACAAAATACTACACTACAAAATACTATAATACACTATATATAGTTGTAGTATTTTGTTAGAACTCTAGATATATATAAAAGCTTTATTTTATTATATATTACTAGATTTCTTATAAAATAGTATTATATATCAATATATTTAGATCTTTTATAAAACTCTAGGTTATTAACTAGCTTAAGAGCTACGTTATTATCTTTATATATAACTAATATATTTACTAGTATACCCACCTTTAAATATTACTTTATAGCCTTTATAATATTAGATAAATATATAGCCTCTTTTAAAGCTTTTATTAAAGCTATATATTTAGCCTTATATATAGATAAAGCTATAGTTTTTTATAGGCTAGTATTTTAGCTTATTATATTATTACCCAGTATAAATATATATCTAGTAGTTAACCGTCTAATATCTATACAACTAGCCCAGTTACTATTACAATAGCCTTTTAATATAAGATTTATAGCTGTATATTTTATATTTAAATCTAGATTCTTCTTTAGGTATCTAATTATATAATATATAGCCTTAAAGTAGCTTTTATTAGGATTTAATATATATTTAACATTGTTTTAAACAATAAAGGCTATATCTAGTCTTATTTTTAAAGCTAAATATAATAAAGATCTAACTATTTATTAATATAATAATATATCCTCTTTTAAAGCTTTTATATTACTTCTTTATAGTTTTATACCAGATTTAACTAGTATAGATACTAGATTTATATCTATACTATATTTATTTATTAAAGTATATATATATTCTTTTTAATACATTATAAGGGTTTTATTTACTTTATCAACTATTATATCTATACCTAAAAAGGTATTAACTTTGCCTAGATATTAAAGCTTTATATATTTTAACGTTTTATTTATTATATTTAGTATTATATCTTTATTTAAGCTTATAACTATTAAATCATTAACATAATATAAAACTATAATTTTTAAAGCTTTATTTATAAAGGTACTATTATTATATAGAAAAACTATAAAGCCTAGTCTTATTAATATAATTAATAAATACTTATATTATAACCTAAGGCTTTATTTAAGACTATATAAAGCTTTATTAAGCTTAAAGCATTTATTTTTTATATTTATATTATTATAAAAACTAGTGGGGAAAGTCGTATATATATCTATATAAATATATTTTTAACATTAAACTAGAGTATTTTCCAGCTATTATATATTACTATTATAAAAAATATATAATATATCTCTAGTCTATAAACTATACTAAACATATTAATATAGTTTAAACTATATACTTAGTTAAAACCTTATATAACCCATCTAACTCTATATTTTAATTTATTAATATAATCTATAAACAAGTGATAAATATAAGCAAGTGATAAATTCCCCACTATTTTACCTACCCCTTATATTTATACTATTCTTTCCCTTAAACTAAGATAAAAAAGCAATTAAAAGAGTTAGATATAGTTATAGCCTTTAAAGCCTTTAAAGCCTTTAAAAATAACTATATTAAACATATACTTATAATAGTAAGAATCTATAGTGTTATTAAAACAACCCTCTATTATTAGTGTGTTAATACACCCTTATAATATAATATTACACCCAACTTGTATAAACTCACTAATCTAAAAGAGTAAGTACTTCTTAACTATATAATTAACCTAAGAACATAAGTATTCCCCCCTAGATTAAGTAGTGTAAAAAATATAGCTAATAAGCTTTTATATATATATATAATATGCCCCTAATAGGTAAATAATAAGCCTCTAACTTTATATAGTGCTAACCAGCCCTTTATATATGTTATATATATAAATATAATTACTAAAGAGCTTTATATAAAGATCTTAAGCTTATAAAAGTATAGTTTGATCTTATATAAAATATAAAGGCTAAATAGGGGATCTTAGAGAAAGATTAGTAAAACTTTAATAAAACTAGTTTTATAATAGATATTATATACACAGAAATAATTATTATAACCTTAAATAGCTATTTTAAAGCTAAACTAGCTTAGCTAAGTAATTATAAGTAGGCTATAGTTATCCAAGTTATAAATATAGCTAATAAAGCTATCCCCCTATTTATTATCCTAGCTAGCTAATACTACCTTATTAAGTAGTATAAAAAGTATAGCTAGCTTACTAATTAGTTAAGCTATTAAACCTATTAAAAATAACTAGACTATAAATAAGGTAGGCTATATATAGATCTAGTATTTTAATCATATTATATATAGCTATATAAAAGGTAGATATTAGCTTTTTATACTAGATAGCTATAAAAGCTATTATTTAGCTTAATTTAAAGCTTATTATAAGGCTAATAATATTATTATACTTTATATATTAGCCTATTTATCTTATATACTTTAGTTACTAGATATAAAGTGTTTTAAACTGTTAAAGCAAGTATATAACTAGTAAATCAAGGGTTATATAAAGGCCTATATCAACTATATTATAAAGCTAAAGTTCTTTTATAGCTTTTATAAGGCCTTTTTTATAGTTATTACACCTACTAATATAAAAGCTAGCTTCCTAAGGGCTAGTTTAGCTTTATATAATCTAACTAGGATAATATTAAAGCTAAATATCTAGCTATAAACGCCCTTTTTACTACCTAACCTCCCTATAACTACTATTATATAAATATTAGCTATACTATATAATCTATATAAAACTATCTCTTAAACTAACCTTATAAAAAGCTATATAACAGCCTATAAGAATAGCTTACCTACCCTTATATTAACTGTTATAAATAAGCTAACTAAAAGGGCTATAGTTATTACCTACTAACTAGCTCTTTTATATATAGAGCTTATAATAACTTATAAGGCTAATAAAGTACTTAGCAAGTATAAGAGGGCTAAATATATATATATATATAGCTTAAAAAGCCCCTTATAATTTAAAAAGCTTTTAATATACTTAACTAAATAAATATAGATAACTAACTAGCTAGTAAATTATATAATAGGGGGGGTTATATAAAAGGGGCTATTATAAAGCTATAATACTATAAAATGTATAAAAAGCTAGGCTATACAATTTATATATATTTAAGGGCTATATTAGCTTTTAGTTCCTTTATCTATAATAAAAATATAGTTAATTAGTAGTATTATAGTATAATATAACTATTTTTAATATAAGAGTAGTTAAAAATTTATTACTTACTTATATTTATCACTTATTTATAGATTATATTATAGTCTTTCTTTATTTTATAAACCCACTAACTCCCTAAAGCTATACAGTTTAATGGTAAATCTATTATATCTTATATATATTATTTTTGTTAAAAGGTATGATGAATAATCAATTTTGATGACGTAAGCAATGGAATGCGCATGAAAAGTGGGTCCGGCCAGCGGATCTTTTAGGGTGGAAGTGTAAGTGTATTTGAGTATGTGTGTGTAAAAGGATAAAGATCCAAGATTTAAATCAGGGAGTAAAGCTACGTATATATAGACCATATAGCCCCACTAATTACCATATTAAGATGGCCCATCTTTTACCATATTAGTATACTCGTAAAGACTAGTGTATAAAACGCTCGCTTGTATTTAAAACGCTTCATCTTCTTACGCGTTTTATACCCTTACTAGTGGATATATATTAAAAGGGCTTAGCGTATATTTTAGTCTGTTTTAGGCGTTTTTATATGGTATGGTTGTTTTGTATGGGAGGTGGCTGTTGTGTGGAATCGTGGATGCTTTAAGGCGTGTGGTCGTTTTTACTCACGTGGATCTTTTATAAGTATAGGGCTTTCTTGCCTGCCCTAGAGGTATGTAGCCCGTGCGTTTTATAATATATATTTTAGGATCTATATTTAATAGTGGGTCACATATTAATAATTTTATTAGTTTCTCTAGCTTTACTTTTATAGTTATTTATTAGTTTAAACTATTAGGACTACTTATAGCCAGAGTTCTAATAAAATACTATAATATAAAATACTACAATACAATACATGTAGTATTTGTAGTATTTTTAATATATATATATTTAATTACTTATATAATAATTTATAAATCCTCTTTTTAACTTAATACTTTACTTAAAATATATAAGATATATATATATCTTAAACTAAGCTACTTTAAATTAAGCTTATAAATAAAATAGATCAGATGATCTCGTTTATACAGTATATATTAAACTAAGCTGCTTTAAATTATGATTATAAATAAAATAGATCAGATGACCTCGCATATACAGCTTATTTTTAAACTAAGCTCTTTTAAATTAATAGTTTAATAAAAAGATATCAGATCACTTTATATATTTTACTATACCCTTTAATTAATATATAAAAAACCAGCTGACTTTATATACCTAGTATTATAATATTTACTATTCTTTTAATTTAATATAAAACTTATCTTATTATATATATATATTATACTTTCTCTTGCTGTAAATATTTACTTTCTTTTCCCTATACATACTTTTTACTAGCTGTTTTACACCCTATACTTTTATATTACCTTAAATTAATCTAAATCTACTATTAAGCTATAATAATAGCTACTCTTTCTAATTAAGCTAAAGCTCTTAAGCTTGCCTTTACAAGCTTTATTAACTTATTAGTTAAAGAAGCTTCTAAAAAGGTAAGTTTTAAATTAATTCCTTATTAATTAATTAATTACTAACTTTATTAGGAAACTATAACTACTAAAGCTATAAATCCTAATAAGGAACTACTACTCTTCCAGGTAATTAACTTAAAGTAAAATAAAACAATAACTAATAAAGCTTTTAGGATCTTTTACCTACTTTTACTACTTCTTTTCTACTTACTCTTTCTCCTACAATTTTACCAGCAGTGGAAAAACTAGTTCCAGTAAGTAAATTTCCCAATTAGGTAATATTAATATTAATTAATTAACTCTTTTATAGTATTATAATCCTATCGATATTTTTTAGTCTGTTCTAGGGCTAGAAACTAGCTTTACAAGCTTAGATTTATAGGGGGATTTTAACTTAGTAAGTAAAAAAATCTATAAAAACTTAGTATTTAATAAAGTAATACTAATATTAATTTTATAGGTACTAGAATAGGATCAACTAATTAATCGAGATTTTTGCCCTAATTTAGCTTGGAAAGCATGGCTTAAAAACCACCCTCAAAGGGAGCTAATAATAGATGTGAATTATATATATAGCTACGTCTTTATTTTTAATGTAAGTATTCCTTTATTAAATTAATTACTAATTAATTAAACTAATGGATTTTTTTAAGTAACTAAGCTAAACCTAAAGCGATATTTTTGCTTAGAGTATGAGAAGGAATTTCTAGACGCTTGGAATATAAAACTCTATTGAAAGTGGGTAAGTAAAGGATCTAGGGTAAATTATACAGTTTTACCACGTGTTTAAGTGGTTTTATATTATATTAGGATTTTATATAGTATTAATATAGTAGTTTTCCCTAATAAAACATAAAAGAGTTAAGGTAAATATAAAAGTAAATTAAGGATAAATATAATAATAATATATTAAGTTAAATCTAATGTAAAATTAAAGTGATAAAATATAATATATATTAAACTTATAGAATTAAAACTAAAGTAAAAACTAATTTAAATTAGTATAATACTAAATATAAATATAAAGCTAATATATAACTATAGTATTAAAATATAAATATAAAACTAAAATATAAATATAATATTAAAATATAAATATAAAGCTAATATATAAATATAATATTAAAATATAAATATAAAGCTAAGATTAAAATATAATATTAAAATATAAAGCTAATATATAAATATAACTATAAACTTAAAATATAAATATATATTAAACTCTTAAAATTAAAACTAAAGTAAGAACTAATCTAAATCACTATAATTAATATCTTCTTAATCCTCTTCCTTATTACTTGATATTTCTATAATATCTTTAGCTTTCTTTTTTCCTTTTAATCCACCTTTTTTTTTTAGTAATATTAATACTAATATTACTAGTAGTATTATTAGTATTACTAGTAATACTTTCGTTATCACTTTCTATATCTAAGCTACTATTAAAATTATAGTCGAATAACTTAGTATACTGTTTAGTATAAATATTACTATTAACTTTATCTTTTTTCCACTAATCTTTAAGTAAAATTAGTATTTTAATCATTTTATAGGTTAAATTTATATGCTAATTTATAATAATATTACCCCCTTGATTAGATTAACCCTCTACAGCTGTAGAGATAGCTAGAATACCAAGATATTTACAGGCTAATATTATAAGAATAGGAAAAAGTAGCTGTAGATTTAGCCCACTACTTAAATATATCCTCTTATATTAAATATTAATATATATTTATAAAAAATATAAAACCTTATATTATAAAGCTTACCTTACTATCTTTAACCTCTAGTTTTATATAGCTAGAAATCTTATCTTTTTGTGATTTTTTTATTTTTTCGCTTCGATCAATAGGGAAAATATCTTTATAAATATTAGGTGGTTTATTAATATTTACTACTAATTTAATAGTTTTACCCTTTTTATTAGGGCTAATATTTAGGTTAGAATTAGAGGAGTTTAAATTATATAAATTAAAAAAAGCTTTATTATTTTGCTGGCTTTATTTTTATGCTTTAAACTCTTTTTTAACCCTATAATTATATATATATTAGTATTTATTAAACCTTAAATATATATAAAAAATATAATATATATATATATATATTTACTTACTCTTTATATTCCTTTTTTAAATCTTTTAATATTTACTCGATTATAAAGGCTGGTAAATCAAGTTGCTCTTTTAAAGTAATAAAATTTAATCGTAGATCTAATAAAATCGAGAAAAAATAAGGCTTAAAATCGTAGTAGTTTAAAATCGAGATTCTTAGAAAATAATGATTTAATTTATTTAAGCCAGCTTTAATAGTATTAATAAATAAAGTTGTATAAGGTGTTACTTTAGATTCTTATTAAATTTAAGTTAATATTTATATATATATATATTACTTATATTATTTAAATCTTGATCTAATTATATTAAAGTATTACTTAAAAACAAGTGTATTTTTATAGTAAATAATAAAACTAAGCATAAAGTATTATTTTACTGGCTTTATAATAATAAAGTAGGCTGGTAAAAAATCTCTAATATATTGTTTAATAATACTAAAGCATCCTATTCTTAATATGTTAATAAAGCTAGTTTAAAAGCTGTTATATTTGTTTTTTTAACTAGCTTTAAAATAGCTGGCTTTAATTAAAGAGTAATATTAATCATCTAGTAAGTTAAGTTCTAACAAGTTTTATTTGCTATTTAAATATTAACTTATATATATATATATATATTAATATATATATTTACCTAGTGGTATTTTTAATTTATTATTTCCAGGGTTAATTTAACCCGCTTTTTAACTGCTTTAATAGCGTTAATTTATTATAGATAAATTATTTGATTATTTTTTATTAATACTGTAATTTATTTTACTTTGCTAAAAATACCTATATAAATAAAGAGATATTTAGTATTTAATAATAATATAATATATATAAATATATAATAATTTATTTTACTTA